>MU760467.1:82444-111743 GCA_026770625.1 Nicotiana glauca
GAAGGGTCATTCCGTGCTATGTTGTGACTAATTATGCACGAAGGTACATTCCGTGCTCTGATTTGATTATATTTGCACGAAGGGTCATTCCGTGCCATGAAATAAGAGTTATGAGAGGAAAAGCACGAAGGGTGATGCCGTGCATTTTTATATGATTGTTTGGGTGAGAATGAGAGTAAAAGCACGAAGGTTGATGCCGTGCAACTATTGAATTTCTTATTCTGCGATATTTATTATTGTGCCCTATTTATTAATTTACGCTGATAAACTGTATATTCAATTGTACTCCCCACAGCATGTTCCCTCCCTCTTATTTGTTTAGCTTCAATATTTTTGTTGTTTTGGTGTATATATGTATATAGCATTGTACAGGTTGATTAGATAGTCCTGTCTAGCCTCGCCATTAAATGTTTGGGATGAAGCAGCATTATCAAGTCTAATAGACTTAATTAGATTATTGGAAAATTATACCTGTAAATTGAGTTATTTGTGCCATTAATTTTGCAAACGCCAGGTTGCGAGATGACAATAGGCACACATGAGACCATCTAGAATATGCATCTAATAAGACCATAACATATATAAACAATCCACTAGGTGAGTGTATAGGTCCACATATGTCTCCTTATATACGTTCCAAAAATGTAGGAGACTAAATCCCAACTTTTGTTGGTAATGGTCTAATAATTAACTTGCC
Organism: Nicotiana glauca; assembly: GCA_026770625.1. NCBI lineage: Eukaryota > Viridiplantae > Streptophyta > Magnoliopsida > Solanales > Solanaceae > Nicotiana > Nicotiana glauca. Next base: position 83,142 of record MU760467.1, read on the forward strand.
TTGATAATAAGAAGTGCAAGAAAATTCATTATTTAAAAGAATATTTAAATTCTTTAATTGATACCCATTTGAGTTTTCTACAATCCGTCTCATCATTATTGATGTAGGATGGTCCAATCGATCATACCAAAGTACAAAAGTATTGGAATGAGTAACCTTTTGGTTTATGATAGAATGTAATTCAATTGCACTAATTCTTGTCCAATATAGGTCACAAGATAAAGATGACAACTTCTCAATAACCCTTTTATGTAGGGCTGTTTATCGGGCAGATTGGACAGTTATTTACTCTTAAGGTTTGGTTTATCGATTATCGGTTTTTAAATATATTAATCCGCTAGTCACCTGAAAAGATATCGAGCGGATTAGTATCGGTTTAACTCTTATCGGGCGGTTATTGAGCGATTTTATCGGCCTAGTAAAATTATTAATGATTCTAGATTTATAAAAATAAAAATAAGTGTTCATGTGCTGAGTGAGTCCCCAGTTCCTAAAGTTCATGACTGCTCAAAAAAATACTGCTAAACAGTAAACTATCACACAGTCACACAACTGAATGCTTAGAGATATTTTCTCTCAAGTTCAGGTGTAGCAGGGGATGAGATTCAATTGAACCCTACCACATTAAATCCAACACTAAGCATTTCGCCTAGGAATCCATCAACATTAAGCCATTCAATTTTTGATAGTAATAAGCATTTCGCCTAGTGACCTTGCTTTCTGAATTCTTCAGAAAAGGATGAAACACTAGCCTTTGGAACATATGATGATAAAAAGTCACACTATTATCATAATTAAACTTTACACATTGATAAACTATCAAGAGGTAAACATTGTAATTCCCCATTTGAAACAACATAGTGTAAGCAACTAGATCAAAAACAAAAAAGTACGGTAAAAGGAAAAAGAACACATTGAATCAATTCCACTTTCTTCTTATCATCATGCTTTTGTACTCATATGTATTGCAACAATCAAAGTCACAGTCTCACTTCACAGTCTCACCTGCAACCAGTATATATAAACAAGAACTAGGTATATGAGTTTTTCAGACCCTACATCCACATTTAAAGATAATCAACAAAAGTACAAGAGAAATAGGTACTAGAAGCAATCTTAATCTTTCAAAATAGCAGAAGCTAATGACAATACTTAACTATATGAGTTTTTCAGACCATACATCCACATTTAAAGAGCAAGGGTATAGTGAAACTCATATTTTCAGCATATTAAGTAGTCAGGAAAATAAAATTATTTTGAAAAACTCAAATAAACTTATAGCTTCAGAAGAATCCAATATGATCATTTGTAATGTAGTTTCACAGTAAGCTAAAGAAATATGACATGTCACATGTTAGAGAGCACCACATTGGCTTAAATTCGAATTCTTACCAGATATATTAACACTACATGTCAATTACGGAAGAGTCTTTTTCATTGCTGGCTAAATCTGAAGAAAAAAATTAAAATAATGAGTCGTGCGATAAATATAAGCATATCAACAATACTTATATACAACAAATATAGTAACAATATTATTACCTTGTTCAAGCTGCTCGATTTTATCAAGATCTTCCTCAACACTAACAGGTTGTTTTAATTTTTTTATTTCGAAGCTAATCTTGAAGACACACTAGAGCTTGCACCAATTTAGGAGTTAATGAACTCCTAAATGAATCAAGAAGACGTCATATTATACTAAACACACATTCGGATATCATACTTGAAACCGGAATGAGTCACTACAACAAGAAAAAAAAAAAGGAATGGGAATAAAGCTACCAAGTTGTAATGGACTAGTTTTGAGCTTGCATTAAACAAAACTAGAGCATGTTCTAGCAATGAACTAAACGATGAAAACACAACTATTAAGGATCAACATTTAGTCTTGATTAATTAATTTAACTGTCACTGACTTCTGAGAAGGAATAGCAATAAGCAGAGATCATCGTGCCATATTCATGGCTTAAACAATACTAGCGCTTCGTTTGTAACTCACTAGCCCTGAGTTTCTTGAATTGAAATTGAGACAGAAAGGGAACAGTACAAAACAAAAGAACAGAGAAATGAAGACAAAGAAGAAAACCCTAAAATTATCAAAATCAACAACAACTTCTTCCGGAGCAGAGATGATAATGCTGTCCAAGGATGTGATGATAGACATCTTGTCAAGGCTAGGCGCAAATACATTGTGCAGGTTAAGGTGCGTTTGCAAACAATGGAGAAGCTTAATCTTTGGCCCATTTTTCAAGTCCCTTCATAGGGCACGCTCATCTCTTAAACCCAGTTTGGTTTTTCTCCAAGAAAAATATTGCGGTACCTCTACTACTAGAGTAAGTATATCATCAGTTGATTTTGATGGGAATCATAAGTAAGAGTACCTGGATAGCCAGGGGGACAGACCGGAGACGAGGCGGCGAGAAGGAGACCGGTGGCTGGTGGAAGTGGACGACGACTGGTGGGCGGTGGCTGCTAATTTAGGCGTTAGGGTTTCTATGATTTTGTCTTTTGATTATTTAGGAAAGGATTTTTGTTTTTGATTGTTCAAGTATGTATGTATGTATGTATATGTATGTATGTATGTATGTGTATATATATATATATATATATATATATATATATATATATATATATTATTAACGGGTTAACGAATATTTCAATCCATTCCTCGTCCGTTAAGCCGTTAAACCATTACCAGTAAGTCATTAAGCTTCGGTTCAGTTCGATTTCGGATCAGTTTTGAACATCCCTACTCTTATGGCCAAAGACATTTTTGGTAACGATAAGATATTCAAGATTATTCTCATCTATTGTCTCAATATAATATCCATTTCGGTGGATATCTTTAAAACTCAACAATTTCCTCTTGAATTTAGAGGAGAATATTGCATTATTTATGATAAGTATTACTCACCCTGGCAGAATTATACTAGCTCTTCTAGAGTCTTCAATTAGATTATTATTGTCAGAAATTGTAGTAACATATGTCTTACACAATATAAAAGATGAATTTTAAAGCTAGAAGTTCTCACAAAATTTAAGTAAATTAAGCCTTAATCAATGAGCAAATGCCAAAAAAACTCAATTCGAAGAATATGCGGATAAAGAAAGACATTTGAGTAGTGAAATTATTTTGACCCATATGTTATTTTTAGTCTAAACCCATTTAAAAGGGATAAGGAATGCACGAAGAGCGGGCATGTGCTTGTAATTCTACTTTCTGAAGAAAGAGTAATCTTCGATTATTTTGTTTATAATTGAAGAATGATGCCTAAAAGAAGTTTTCGTTCAAAATTTATAAAATCTGCCAGCCATAGATGTTACACATGTCAAAAATGAGTAAAAATTTTTTTTGCTTAAGATCCGCACTTGCTCCAGCCTCCAAGTGTGGTAATGAAGTAAGGCAAAAAAAATGTTAATTAATTTTCATTGATGAGTTCTATTTACCTCACAGTCTTGATACAGTTACAAATAATCAATTATTTGTACTGAGGAGAAGTGGAGAAGAATAAATAAAATGAGAAAATGAATTGGAAAGTGAGAGTAGGTCAAGAATGATGATGAAGGCTGGGGTCCACGGATAGCCTCACTCATGTATGGTGTGGCATAAATTTCTCATGCATGTACTAGTGTAGGTTAGGGCTCTTCCCCTAATTATGCGTGAAATATGAGCATGACTCATGCAATCCATTCCAAAAGATAATGCGAAATTAATGAAGCACCGAATTCGATTATTACAATTAAGATATTACTGTTGTGAGTATTACTTTTACCTATAAATATATCTGATATTCAATAACTTTTTGTACAGATTCTTACTATTCTTGGAATCACATATAAAAAAACCTTTTATTCACATTCCGCATATATTATCTGTGGTTAACCTTCAAATTTTCAACCATTTTGAACTGGGACTTTAATAAAGATTCAAATTTTGGGGTTTTGGGTTTTGAGAATGTTCAACGGCATGATGGATCCTGAATTGATCAGAATGGCTCAAGAACAGATGAATCGAATGTCTCCAGCTGAGTTAGCTCGGATTCAGCAACAGGTCCCCTATATTAATATATTCCTTTTCTGAAATTCTCAATATATATTTTAACTTTGGGAATTGTGATTGTTCATATAAAAGCATAGTTGACTTTGGATGTATTGTTGGATGATAAAGTTATGATTTTAAATATACAATGGGCCTTGTTGTAAATTCTAACCATAAGGGTCTGGGTGTTTTTTTTTTATTTAACTTTTGAGAGAATTGAAGATTTGAATTAATGAATTTAGCAGCTGGTCCCTGTTCCTGTATCCTGTTTTTCTTAAAATCTCAAATTTCTCATCTTTGTGATTATTCTGTGTGAAGGGCATAGTTGGATTTTATGGTAATTACTTTCCATGATCTAATTTTAGTTATTTAGGTAGTAAAGGTTTTTTCTTTAAAAAGAAAAATAAGTTTGATCATTAGAATCTGAGGAACTTTTTTTTTTTTTTGAGTTGGTGAATTCTGCAGCAAGTCCCTATTGTTGAGTACCCTTTTACTAAAGCTCTAAAAAGTGTGATTTGGGTTTGTTCTCATAAAGGGTGTCATTGAATTTGAATGTAATTGTATGCACCATTTACTTGTGGTTATTCAGATGGAGTAGGTCTTCCAATATGTTCTGATTATTTGAGGTTTAGGATTTTTTTTTTTCCGCTACTTGGGCCAAATTGAAGATTTGAGTCACTATATGAGGTAAAGAGGGTTTTTACTGCAAGCTAGTTGTTATTTGTGGGTTCAGCCTGTAATGTGTGTGCTTCTCAACTTATCTATGGAGCAAATTAAACGTCTACGGTTAAGAGTCGCTTGTAAAACAAAGTACTTAATTAATTCCACTTTCTAGAATATTATGGTATACTCTAATCCGTGGTTTTGGGAGTTCAAATCTAATGGGTGGCTACTGAACTATAACCTTCAAATTGCTTTTGGCAAGTAGCATAGTTGCATGTTACTCGGAATAAACTAAGTTGAGTGCAGTTAACTTTGTGTGGCATGTTTGCTTCAGATCATCATTAAATAGTTAGATTCTTTCCTGTTTCTTTTTATTAATTTTGCTCTCCAAGTTGGGCTAGATTGCGATTTTGACTTTATTTGACTGCTGGTCTGTGATTAATAATCCCAATCATGCAGATGAAGTCTAATCCTGAGTTAATTAGAATGGCTTCGGAAGGCACGAAAAACATGAAACCAGAGGACTTGAAGGTTGAAGCATACCCGCCCAAAGGAGATAGCTGAGATTGGTGAGAAGATGGCGAATGCATCACCTGAAGAAATAGCAGTAATGCGTGGCCGTATGGATGCACAGGTTTCTTATGAATTAAGTGGAGCTCAGTTGCTGAAAAAGCAGGTAAATTGCCTGCAGCACAGATATGGGGTTATGCTTGTTAAAGCTGTATCTGAGTTGTTCTGGTCCAGACCAGATTTGTTAATTGCATCTTTTCTCTTTTGAAGAATGACTTCTATTTTAATACCACATCTCTATATTAGGAAGTTGCAGTTTTTTCAAAGCTTTGTCCCTCAAACAATAGATTGTATACAAAAGGTTACCATTAAAGAAGACCAATTACTTAATGAGCTTATTTGCAAATAACTAATAAGAGAATTAACTATTTAAGAGCATGAGAGCTGGATTTAAATCTCATATCAATATAAGTTTCAGATGAAACCATCTTAAACTATCTTTTATGCTAAAAGTTTCTTTAAGTGCATTGAACTTCCTGCAACATATGATATTCATTATTCATAGTTTATCTGCTAGATTTTCTTCTTCTTGCCATCTTTAATTGAAGATTTCTCTCTTCTGGTGTTCCATGAACAATTTTAACTTGTAAACTACAGGTATATTTTGGTTTACAACTTTTAACGTAACTAAGCAATAATTCTGACTTATGTGCACATTAGACCAGTGACTGAGGACCTACTCTTGTACATGATATTACAATCGAGAGATGGTCCAAATATATTGGCTTTTATGCCTTTAAACTTTGGTTTTAGTACGTCAACAGCATTTATGCTGAAATAATGACTATATAGTACTTGACGGAAGCTATGGTTTATGTCCTAATCTAGTGTATTAAGTATTCAAGTGTTTAATGGCGGGGAAATGAACTTCACAGTCGGGGAAAATTTAAGGATGCCCTGCAAAAGTATTCGCTTGTAAGTCTAACCTTTGCCTTCAGCATTTGTTTGTATCTACAGTTCTACACACATCACGTTTCTGTCAGTTCTCTATATTTCTTTTCTTTTGATTACCAGGCAAAGAAAAATCTGTCAGGCATTCCTGCTGTGAAAGGCAGAAGTCTTCTATTGGCTTGTTCCCTGAATATTATGTCATGTTACTTTAAAACTGAGCAGTAAGATGAGTGCATAACAGAAGGTACTGAGGTATGAAATGAAACATAATGCTATACATTTTGCTCATTACAAGATTAAATGTGTTATGATTGATGTCATTTTGAGTTAATTTTGTACAGTGGTGTCGTACATCTGCTTTGTCTTCAAGTGTCTTTCTCTTTACATGCCTGCTGATTTTCTATTGGTTCCTCTTCTACTCTCTTTTTTTTCCCCCTTTCTTTTTATTTTGGGGTTGGGGGGTTTTGGGGGGGGGGGGGTTAATGCTCATGTGCAGTCTTCTCACCTTTGGATGGCAGAGTTTGAGAGAGTTCGATTCACCCATTTGGTTATTAATTCTATTCCAATGTGAATGTCCATTTTCCTCAATCCCCAAAATAATATTTTCTGTCTTGGACTCCCATCTTAAACTGAATGTCCACTTTATAACATTTTAAGAAAGATACTTAAAACATATTGTAAAAGTGGAAAGGTTGCAGTGAGTTCACCTTTGTCTCCTTTTTAATAAAAATTTTCCTTTTTATTCATTCTTAAAAAAACAAAATAATAACTTAAAGTCCTCAAAATTTCCCATATTTAAAAGAAACCATAAACTTTTCTACTCTGTTCCAAAATTCCAGGCTCTGTTATAACTTTCAAATGTCAAAGTGTCTGTGATGGCTGATGAATAGGATTCTTATTGCACATAATGAGTAACATGGTGGTTAAAGTGATATATGGCTGGTGCAGGTTTTGGTGTATGATGAGAAGAATGTCAAAGCCCTTTACTGTAGGGGTCAAGCTTATAAAGAACTTGGACAGTTAGAAGTCATTCACTGGCCGTTATAAGATTTCTTGTGATTCATTTCTTCCTTCTAATGGCATCCTTTACAATCCTGGAGATATCTGCGAAATGTTTATCTTTATTTGGCAAAACTTAAACAGGATGCAATGTACGTCTTAAGTAAAGCACATGAAGTATCCCCTGATGATGAAGCTATTGCGGATGTTTTAAGGTATTGTTAATTACACCTTTAAATTAAATGGTTAATATACATATTCAGCGTGCTTTCCTCTTCTCTTTCCCGTATCTGTGAAATATACTTAGCATCTAGATACGCGTTATTTCTTTTTATTAATTTTTGTCTTCATAAAACAAACATATGCATTATGTAAAGGAATCGTGGGATGCCGAAGAAAGATTGCTGAAAGAAGGTGCACAGCGTGCTTCAAGAGGTATTTTTGTTCTGTCTGTGCACAGTGGCGGGCCCAGGATTTTATATAAGCGGGTTCAAATTAGCACGATGATAGCCGCCAATAAAATCAACATCATAACAAGCAATGTTTCCTAGCTACTATGTTTTTCTTCTTTTTATTATCTATCTCACAAAAAGTCATTTTTAATTCCGCGCTCTTATTTTTTTTTTAACAAGTAATGCATTTTTTAATAAAAGAATTAAAGCAACTATTTAAATTTATCTTTAAGATAATTTATCTACTTAATTTGACAAATTTTGCTTTAAAATTTTTAAGATTGATTAACAAATTGAACGTATTTTAAACTCTGCAACACTTAACAAAAATGAATTCTTGTCCTTGATATATGAGGAAAACAAATTTGTTGTTTACAAGAAACAAAATAATCGATCGAAGGACTTGTGAAATAAACTAGACTAATATAAATAAGTGGATAAAGAGAGCTTATAAGCCAAATAATAATAATAATAATATAAAAAAAAGAAGACAACCTGGTACAAATAAACAATTTCAATATTGACCAAATTAGATTAAACTAAAAAATAATACATCATTTCAATAAATATTCTTGTATGTTTTACTGAAAATCATGTGAGAAAAGTAGATCTACTTTGAACTAAGTTTGAAGTAACCATTCAAGCATAAAGCCAAAAAATGTCCAAAAATGCAAGGAATGTGTTGAGGCGAGAGATCGAACACCAGACCTTCCAATAGTTTTGAACCCGCTTGGACCATCACGCCACAACGACTGTACTGTTAAGTGGGTTCAATTTTATTAATATATAGGTTTTGTTCTGTTTTAGATGACATTTATATCTATATACGGTATAAATTTTCGACGAAGCGGGTTCATATGAACCCTCTTGACACCATGTGGGTCTGCCCCTGTCCGTGCAGCCTAAATTTCTTCCTATTAGCCGGGAGGAATAGGATAAGATATTTTATCCAAATCCCATCAACCATCATCGTTTTTGAGATCTGCTACAAAAAGGCTTTCTTCTCCCAATGTTCATGGGCCATTGTGCATGCTAAACCAGATATAGGATTTAGATTTCCTCTCCCTATTTCCATCCTCTTTTTTACTAAAGCATTTTTGCGGATGGAATTCAGACCCTTTCCATAGTGAAGCTTTAGCTTGTCTTGTTTCCGATTAATAGAAGGACGGATAATTTGTTTTGAACTTTGCTAGCATAAAGTCTTTTTTCTATTTCAATCCATCAATCAGGATGGATAGAAAGACATACCATCAGTCCTTTGATTCTCTAGCCAAGTTGGAATTGCAGGGAGAGCTATAGCTCCAAACGAAGATTAACGACTTGGCATTACCAGTTAAGGATAAGGTCTTGAAGCTCGGCTGATTAGAGAGTAGATCTTGGTAAGGATAGTAAGCACTACAGACTCTGGTCCTGGGGAATAAGAGTGAGTTCAACCTACTTGAAAGCGGTCTTTAGCCAATGAAATCGGGACAAGCATGCCGATATAATTTCTTATAGTAAGGTAATAAGATGGTATGATTTCTGCGGCATTAAGATTTGGGGTTAGCTTACAAGGTAGCTTAGTCCCGCGAGGGGTTTCATCAACAATAAAGTCATTCAAGAGAAAACATGGTGCTATTTCCTTAGCTAGCTTGGACTAGGAAGAAAGAATTGTCTCTAGAACCCTTGGTTGGTCTAGGCAAAGCGATAAAAGAACAGGTCTTTTCGGATAAGTTGTGGCCCCTCGTCTGTTATAGCTCTTTAGTCCCATCCCCACCAAAAAGAATCTCCCTTAAAAGATGCGTATTGCTCTTGAGAGATGGGATTCATACCTGAAGCAAGGAAGACAAGGTTTAGAATCTTGGCGTTAGGTGCAGCCTAGAGGAAACTGCTTGATAATCTAGTCTCGCCAAGCATGATATAAGTGCTTTGTTGGTTGTAAGTTCTCTTTTGCAGCTTCTTTAGTGGGAAGTCCTGAGCTACCGCTCTCTCTTACCGTGGAGATCACTACTGAAGCCTTACCTTCAATTATATTATAAAACCCTTCGCCCTATCTTGGATTCGTTGAACTTTCACTCGAGCTTGGGCGTTGTACTCGTCTATCGTACTTGGAATAGAAGATAAAAGATAGGATACATCACTTTTGCGTCTGGGTTTCAGTGGTAGGAGGAATCTCCATAACTGCAATATGCCTCTCTGTCCGGAAAATAGAGATAGCTTCTTCTCTTAGCTAGGTATGATTTTTTAGAGTAATCATTCTGCGTGGAGATCCTTTTGGGGTAGACTGCATGAGTCCTATGTAAAAGAGCGGATGACTATATAATAGCAAAGACTTTCTGGCCGATAAGTCAACAGATCTTCCCTTATTAAAGAAGGGATTCATACAAGATTTTTTGTTTGTATCCGATCTAATGCCTGAAGCTTAAAGAGAAAGAAAGTCGTATGTATAGGATGATCAACTCGTCATCCAATAGCTAATGTCCCGACTCGGGGTTTCGACATAGAGTGCAACCTACATTGGGCTTTAGTTAAGCCTACATCCATTTTAGTAGAAATGATCTTTTATGTAGCCCAACTCATTGAGAATTCTATCACTTGGTCTGAATCCATTTCTTCTATCTTTATCATTGTTCAGTGATGGGTTTTCTCCTTTTAGGATTAGGTTTCTATCCCGTTTTGTGTTAAGCTCATTTCTTTTTTTAGGTCTTACCTTTTGTACTTAAGATATTACATACCCTGCAAGTCATTTATTATCCACATATGTTATACATCTTTTATATAAGATGATCTTAGAAAACACCTTAGTGTTGGACATTTGAATGATACAGGTAAACCAATCGCTCTAGGTTAAAAATCAAATGACTTTCTCACACTAATACTGCAGATCGAAATCGGAGGTGGCTGTGACTCTTCTTATTGAGTGCAATACTCAATTCGGACTTGAAGTTCGCTTACACATTATAATAAAAACAATTATAAAGAATGGGACTAAACATCTTATTTAGATTTCATTCTTTAATATAACATCAACATAACAATAACATTATAAAGCAATATAGGCATTTATGTCTTCCATCCATCGAGAAAAACACTTGCCTTACACTAAAAATCCATGCGCTTCTTTATTTAAAAAAAAATCTGAAATGAGCCCGCAAAAAGTGGGCTAGTGTGCTCATTATTTATGTTTGTACGTATTTTCATTATTGAAATACAAGTAAGACCTCCACTATACTAGTTATGGAGAGGATTCGTGTCGGATGGAACACAACGCTTCAAAACATAGACTACTGTTGCTGGAACGAAGCGAAGCTTTGGAACAAAATTATACTTTTTGCTACGCCCTGAAGGCGGAGCTAGCATTTTGGGGGGAAGAAAGCGGCTCCCTTTTGTGGCAGAGTAGAAAGCTGGGCTTACCCTCGCGTAGCTCCATTCAGAAAGAACACAAAAAGGAGAAAGAATATTATTTCGTGGATTCTTGCCTTCACTGCGGGAAAACAAATTTTTTTATAAACATCCGCCGGGTTCGAGATTACATACTGCTTTGGAAACTGAATCGAAGGGGTTGGTTGAAAGGTAAGGATAACGTGATTTGTCGATTGGTTAGAAGGTAAGGATAGCATTATTAACAAGTTTCAGGTCTCTTGGATCATGGCCAGAGCTACTTGGGTTTAGCCCGTTGAACATCATTTGGATGGGCTCGAATCCTTTGCATGATTTCATATTCTTTTGACGGTCTTTGAATTTAGACAGATTTGGAGGGCCTTCTTGCATGGACTTAGGCTTGCTTTGATGATGGGCAAGCTTTCTCTTCGCATAGGCCTTCCCTATAGTACTGGGGCTAACGGTCGGCGAAGCTTACTTGTTAGTATAAAACTAACGAAACCTCAATCCAACCAGTATCAAAACTATTTGGGCATACTTAGCTTTTCCTCCTAAGATAAGAGTTTTTCACCAAGCTTGTCACTTTTATAAACCTCTTCACTAATTACCTAATAACTTTAAAAATGAATTTCCACTATGGTAAAGTCACGGTTGTAAATAGCGCTCCTCTCAGCGCTAATAGCGTGAGGCGTAGCGATGCGAGCATCTAGTGCCTTTTTACTCTATTGCATTGCGTTTTCAAAATAGCGCTCACCTCTGCATGTGTAGCGAGAGGCAGACTATAGCGTTACTTTTTTAAAAATAAAAGAAAAAGCATAGGGATTAAAAGAAAAAGACCTGCGATTAGGGCTTTCAGGGATTTCTTTCTTCTTCAAGCGTCACGCAGCCGAGCAGACTAAGGATTTCTTTCTCCAAGTCAACCCAGCCACATTGATTCTTCTTTCTTCTTCTATCTCTTCTGCCATTTTTTTCTTTATCCAAGTCGACCCATCCAAGTATGCTTCTCTTCTTCTCCTTTGTTCTTCTTCTGTCATTTTTTTTCTTTCTTCTTCTTTCTTCTTTCTTCGGTCTTCTTTTTTCTTGCTTCCTTTTTTTTTTGTTGCTCTGTTTTGATCGAGCAGCACTCAACAAAGAGTAGCATTCAACTCTGTTTTTGCTCTGTTTTTTTATTGAGCAACACTATCTATTGAGTTTTTAATTTTTGAATTGATATATTTATCAATATATTATTGCTATTGAGTTTTTAATTTTATATAATATATATTTTTTTTATTTTGTCGCTTCACATAAAAAAGGCAAGCGTTTTGCCTCTCGCATCAGTGAAACGGGCCCTCGTCGTTATTTTCGTTGTACGCTATCCAAAACATTGGGTAAGATAAAATAAAGGGAAGATGAAAAAACTATTACCGTAGCCTAGTAAGTAGTTGTCTATTTCGCGTGCACTTCCTGTACTGACTTATACTGACTTACTATATACCGCTGTTAGTGGACTGAAAGCATCAGCCAGAAAGGGGCTTTTCCGGATAAAATGAAAACTTGATTCATGTAACAGGAGAAAGATTTATCATTCCTTAGCCGGAAAGACATGTTGCCATGAAAGAGGAATTAAGTGGAACAGAATTGACTGGAGAGTCGTGGAAACACTTCTTTCTTCCATATTGTGGACCTTAGCTCCATGGAATAATATTTTAGCAATAAAAAAAGAAAGAATTTCAATCTTAGATTAAAAGGGTATGTATGGATGGTCCGAATTGTCTAAACAAGAATTCATGAACAGTGAACAACCAGGAACAACCAGTTCAGATATTCACGACCAAGAAATAATGGATTCTCTTTTAGATAGGAAGGTCGGAATGCCAACAGGCGTCTATTATTGAATTCACCGGACCCCAGACTCATTGTACTAGTTACTTCTATAGTTAGTCCTAGTGTTGTATTGGTTTGCTAGTAAATTTACAGAGCGACCAGTAAAGATAGAAAAAAACAGATCAATTAAGAGATAGTGGTTCAGTTTTCTCCTAAGCAATGATAAAGTACTGACAATTGGCCAGGGAGAGTCGTCTCAAATGTTGATATCATTATATAAATAAGCCAATAAAAAAAAAGACAAGTAGAAGCCAGGGAAAGTCAAAGAGGAGTAAGCAGGGTACGACGACGCCCTAGGCCTAAGGGGCAGTACGTAAACTAGTACAGATCACATGGTTTTATACTGATCTCCTTTCGAGCTATCAAGTGATGATTAGCCGAGGGGCCCTTTTTCCTTTTGTAAGGGAAGAGATTGTAGTTGGGTATAAATAGGCCAGTGAAAGACGAGTAGGCAAGCACGCGGGTTGTACCGGTTAGCTTTGAGCTCTCGAGTAACGATTGCTCCATCTCTTAATAAAGGACACGGGGGACTTGTCTTATAATAAAAAGGGTACTCTCTTATTTGATGTGCGGTATATTATTGTGTCATATTCCTTAAGGAGTGATCCGGGATTAAGCCATGTGGCTATACCCGCCAAAAGAACCACGGCCTTTCGTACGGATTAGGGTACGAAGATAATTATTCAGCATACTAAAATCTAGTAAAAGGGGTTCCATATTCATGAAAAGCCGGGGTTGAAACATGTTATGAAACTAAGACAACAATTATTTCTAGTAATAAGACAGAGTTAAGCGCCTCTAAGGCCTAAAAATAGAAGCTTCTTGAAGTCTATATTTTCATAGAGAGAGTAGAAGTCAAAAGAATTACTTTTAGTAAAACTTATCCCAACAACACTGAAATGGATATTGTCGGAAGACTTGTAACAATTCAAGAATCAATTCAAGCCGTCGAAAACAAAAAAGAAAAAAGGCAGCAAACCCTGGTTGCCTTTAGGGAGCACCTGCCCCCCATCGATCCTGCACTTGTGGCTGCAGCCATGTAGCGGATTTGGGATCGTATTAGCGTCTTGGAAGACATGAAACGGGCCCTCCTCCAAGAATAGGAAGACCTAATTGTGGGTGCTGTCATCCATGGTCACCAAGGGGACTAGATAGAAGAGTTTGTAGATTCTTTTTAGTTTTAGAAGGTTTAAATAAGTGTCTGCAGATGCAAAGTAATGTGTTTCTTCTTTTTCTTTGTTTGGTGGAGATCTACTCCTATCCCAAGTAGATTGCTGTTTTTTTTTTCCGTGTTTGCACGTATCACTAGTAATCTAAAATGCTTTCATTGTTAACTTTGTAATATTGTGCTTAGTTATGTAGCAGGTCTATGTGTGTGTAAGCTTCCTCTTTGATGTACACTCGTGTAACGGTTATTAATAAATAAAAAATGTTGGTCTGCTTTGTTAAATATTCCTTATGTATACGCAATTAATAATCCTAGAGGGAATCGGGATCTTGAGTGAACCTTAAAGCCATGTCAGCCTGGAGTTAATTCTTTGTATGGACAACTTTTTTTAAGACCTAATTTAGGCATTAGCCATTTAAAAAGATGGATTTAGATTTTGGAAGTAGATCAAAAACAAAAGCGAAGGTCACCGAACACGAACAAGATACGAAAGATATTAGACAAAAGACTACTTAAACTACTTAGTTAAGAGATTGTTTGCTATTGCTTATGCCTCAGCAAAAAAGTAAAGTTTTTCTCTCCTCTCTTTCTCTTACATGTCTAGTTCTATAGCTTAACCTTGACTTTTACAATGTAAGGGCAGAACGTAATAGTAATAAAGGAAAAGCAAGGTGTGGCGGTAAGTCAAAACTTTTTGGTTCCATGTTCCGCTCCCGGAAGAAGCTTATTTTTATCGCTATAAGGCATAAGTAGTGAAAGAAGTAGACCTATAAAGAGAAAAGGAAGCGCTATCCCTCCTACTTATGGTTCAACATTTAGCTCGATCTATTCTAGATGTCTTTTTTACATTAATGACATCAGCTTAGATTCTATATAGTTCAACCTGCATTGGGCTTTAGTTAAACCTGCATCCATTTTAGTAGAAAATGATCTTTTATGTAGCCCAACTCACAGAGAGTTCTGTCACTTGATCTGAACCCATTTCTTCTATTCTTATGATTGTTCAATGATAGGTTTTCTCATTTTAGCATTAGGTTTCTATCCCATGTTGTGCTGAGAGAGAGAGCAGTGGTCCGAAACCCCAAGCAATTGACCAGGAGAGGATTAAGGGCCTACCAATCATTTCTTAATCTAAGGCATCTACCCCTAGCAGAAAAGAAGACGGAAAGAAAGCCGATTGATTCCTTAGCTTTGAACCAGCTTCTTCAATCCTGCTGCTGTTCTCCCTCTATATAGTGCGGGAAACTTGCTTCCAAGCCGCTGACAGAACCAGATAAGGAACAAAAGAGAGAAGCAACTCAATTTCAAAGGTTAGGGGCGATAGCCACTTGTGTAGAAGGAGATGTTTGGGAGAAAAGCCCCGTCTCATGGTCTTTTGTTAGGAGTTCCCTCTCTCCGGTATAGTTTACTGGGGCAACCCTGATGGAGAAGATTGTTGGCCCCCTCTCTGCTGGTTCTCTCAGGCTAGTATCAACTAATGTTAAGGTTAATCCAATAGTCAGGTTTCATTACTTTTGAAATCTGAAAGTGGCTTTGTTGTACATCATGAATCTTTCTGTTCACACACCCCTCCGCATTCCCTTCTCTAGTTGAGAAGGTCTCTCATGTGAAGCAGAACTTTACTTCTCTATTGAGGTATAAGCAATAGGAAACAATCTCTCACTAAGTAGTTTAAGTGGTCCTTTGTCTAACATCTTTCATATCTTGTTCATGTTTGGTAACCTTCGTTGAAGTTCTTAATCTACCTCTGAAACCTAAATCTATCTTTTTAAATGGCTAATGCCTAGATTAGGTCTTAAAAGAAGGCTGTTGGCTGTCCATAGAAAGAATTAACTCCAGTCTGGCATGGCTTTGAGGTTCACTCAAGATCTGGATTCCCTCTTGGATTATTAATTACGTATACATAAGGAATATTTAACAAAGCAGACCAACACTGTTTATTCAATAATAACAATTACATGGAAATACATCAAATAGGAAAGCACGCACATAGACCAACCACACAACATTACAAAGTTAACAACGGAAGCGATGAATACTACTAGTGGTACATGCAAACACACCAAAAAAAAGTAATCTGCTTAGGTAGGAGTAGATCTCCACCAAACAAAGAAAAAGAAGAAACACACTACTTTGCGTCTACCGACACTTTCTTAAACCTTCTAAAATTAAATAAAAAGAGTCAACGGACTCTTCTATTCTAGTCTCCCTGGTGATCACGAACGACAGCACCTACAATTATGTCTTTCTGTTCTTGAAAGAGGGCCCGTTTCCTGTCTTCCAAGACACTAATGTGGTCCCGGATGCACTGCAGCCACAAGTGCAGGATCGATGGGAGGTAGGCGCTTCCAAAAGGCAGCCAGGGTTTGCTGCATTTGTTCTTTTTCGTTTCGGCAGCTTGAAATGATTCTTGAATTGTTGCAAGTCTTCCGACGATATCCATTTTAGCGTTGTTGGAATAAGTGTTATCGAAAGTATTTCTTTTTGACTTCTACGTCTCTCTTTGAAAATATAGACTTCAAGAAGCTTCTATTTATAGGCCTTGAAGGCGCTTAACTCTTTCTTATCATTAGAAATAATTATTGTATTAGTTTCATAACATGTTTCAACCCCGGCTTTTCATGCATATGGAATCCCATCCACTAGATTTTAGTGTGCTGCATAATTATCTTCGTGCTCCAATCCGTATGAAAGGCCCCCTTTCTTTTTGACGGGCATCGCCACGTGGCTTAATCCTGGATCACTCCTTATGGATTAGGACACAATAATATAGCGCACATCAGAGAAGATAGTATCCCATTTATTATAAGACATGCCCCCACATTCTTTCTTAAGTGATAGAGTAATCGTCACTCGACAGCTCAAAGCTGACCGATACAAATCGCGTGCATACCTACTCATCTTTCACCAGCCTATTTGTACCCAACTATAATCTCTTTCCTTATATAACAAAGAAAAGGGCCCCTCGAAAGCGAATCATTATCTTAGGAGGAAACTTAAGTATGCCTGAATAGTCTTGATATTGGTTGGTTTGAGATTTCGTTAGTTTTATACTAACAAGCAAGCTTCGGCGACTGTTTGACCTAGCACGTTAGCCCCAATACTATCGGGAAGGCCTGTGCGAAGAAAAGGACTACCCATCATCAAAGCAAGCCCAAGTCCATGCAAAAAGGCCCTCCAGTTCTATCCAAATTCAAAGTCCGTCAAAGACATATGAAATCATGCAAAGGATCTGAGCCCGTCCAAATAATGTTCAGCGGGATAAACCCAAGTAGCTCTGACCCATGATCCAAGAGATAGAAAACTAGTTAATCATGTTATCATTACCTTCTAACCAATCATGCGATCCTTACTTTTCAACCAACCCCTTCGATTATGCTTCTACAACAGTATATAATCTCGGACCCGATGGATGCCTATAGAAAATTTCAGCAGTGATGGCAAGAATCTGCGAAATAATGTTCTCTCTTTTTTGTGTTTGTTCTGAATGGAGCTACGCGAAGGAAACCGCAGCCTTCTGCTTTGCTACAAAAGGGAGCCACTTTCTTGCCCCCAAAATGCCAGTTCTGCCATTAAGGCCTAGCAAGAAGCATAATTTTGTTCCAAAGCTTCGTTTCATTCCATCAGTTGTAGTCTAT
Source organism: Nicotiana glauca (assembly GCA_026770625.1). Taxonomy (NCBI): domain Eukaryota; kingdom Viridiplantae; phylum Streptophyta; class Magnoliopsida; order Solanales; family Solanaceae; genus Nicotiana; species Nicotiana glauca. The sequence continues at coordinate 100,788 of MU760467.1, forward strand.
GGTTCGAAGCGCGATATTCCATCATGCGCGAATCCCCTCTATAACTAGTATAGTGGAGGTCTTACTTGTATTGCAATAATGAAAATATGTACAAATAATGAGCCGACCAACCCACTTTCATTTGTGGATTCATTTCAGAATGTTTTTTTTAAAAATAAAGAAGCGCATGAACTTTTAGTGTATTGCATGTGTTTTTCTCGATGGATGGATGGGATAAATACTGATATTGCTTTATAATGTTATTGTTATGTTAAAGAATGAAATCTAAAAAAGTTAGCTTAGTCTAATTCTTTATAATTGTCTTTCTCATACTGTGTAAACAAATTGTGTATTGTACTCAAACAGGACGCGTCACAGCCACCCCGATGTCAATATGCAATATTAATTGGTTAAAGTCGTTTGTTTTTTTAACCTAGAACGATTGGTTTATCGGTATCCTGCAAATGTCCAAGACTTAGGTGCTTTCTAAGATCTTCCTATACGAAAGATATATGACGTGTGGATAATGAATGACTTGCAGGGTATGCAATATCTTAAGTACAAAAGGTAAGACCTAAAAAGAGAAATGAGCTTAGCACAACACAAGATAGAAACCTAATCCTAAAAGGAGAAAACCCATCACTGAACAATCATAGGAATCAAAGAAATGGGTTTAGACCAAGTGATTGAACTCTCTATGAGTTGGGATTCATAAAAGATCATTTTCTACTAAAATGGATGTAGGCTTAATTAACGCCCAATGCAGGTTGAACTCTATGGAATCTGAGCCTCACTACTCTTAAATCTCTTAGAGGGTTACAAGGAATTTTTGGCCGGCTCCATATAGATTCAGCTTAGGGGTTTATGAGAGATTGATTGATGGACCTAAGCTAAACAACTAAGATTGAACCTAAACCAAAACCTATATACTGAATTAGGAGAGTAGAGGTTTAATTCAAGACTAGGAGAGCAAGGTATATCGAAGCCTAATGCCAAGCAAGCGAAGAAATTGGGTGCAACTAAGCCCTTAACCCAAGATGAGGTGCAACCTTAACCCAACACAAAAGGGCCCTGTAGGATAGAGGGCTTAGTCAGCCCAGCATAGGTTGTTAACTAAACAGGAGAAGTTCTCGTGAAAACAGAAAAAAACCTTACCTCTTTACCCCCTTACTTGGCAGATTCACATTCATAGGGAAGGTCTGTTCGTTTGTCTCTTTTTCTCAAGCGAAGGAACCTGCTAATAAGATAATAATATCTCTCTGCTTCCTAGATTGATAAATAAGAAAAGGCTTAGCATATCCTATATAGATAGATATCAGAATCATGTGCTCAATCAGTATTCTCTCTTGCCAAAAGTCCAATCCATCTACAAACATTGTTCTGTCTTTGAAGACTTCCAATCCTCCTTCCCTTCTCGGTTAGCTCCTTTGGTATCCATACTTTCACCTGTCGGAAACGGGAGTCGGGACTATGGCTCTTGTACCCTATACATATGGCTTTTTAGATCAGATATAAACAGAAAGTCTTGTATGAGTCCCTTCTTTAATAGGGGAAGATGTGTTGATTTACCGACAAGAAAGCCTTTGCTATTATATAGTCATACGCTCTTTTTCATAGGACTCGTGTAGTCTACCCCTAAAAGGAGCTTCACTTTTAGCTGATTGATTGCTCGAAAGAGCCGTAGCTAGCTAAGGGAAGAAGCCATCTCTATTTTCCGGATGGAGAGGGTTATTGCAGTTATGGGGATTCCTCCTACCACCGAAACTCGGACGCCAAAGTGATGTATCATATCTTCTATTCTAAGCGCGATAGATGAGTACCCCGATCAAGCTCGAATGAAAATTCAACGAATCTAAGGTAGGGCGAAAGGTTTTATAATATTTAAATGAAGGTAAGGCTTCACTAGTGATAACCCTGGTAGGAGGGAGCAATAGCTTTGGGCTTCCCATTAAAGAAGCTGCAAAAGAGCACCTTCAACCTATAAAGCACTTATTTCCTGCTTGGCCGAGACTAGATTATCAAGCAGCTTCCTCTGGGCTGCACCTAATACCGAGATTCTAAACCTTATCTTCCCCACTTCTGGTTATGAATCCCATCTCCCAAGAGTACTACGCATCTTTTAAAGGGAGATCCTCCTTGGTAGGGATAGGACTAAAGAGTTATAACAAAATAGGGGCAACAGCTTATCCGAAAAGACATGTTCTTTTATTGCTTTGCCTAGACCAACCAAGGGTTCTGGAGACAATTTATTCGTCTTAGTCCAAGCTAGCTAAGGAAATAGCACCATCTTCTCTCTTGAATGACATTATTGTCGATGGATCCCCTCGCGGGACTGAGCTACCTTGTGAGCTAGCCCCAACTATTACTACCGCGGAAACCATGCCATCATATTATCTTACTATAAGAAATTATATCGGCAAACCTATCCCGATTTCATTGGCTAAAGACGGCTTTCAAGTAGGTTGAACTCTGACTCTTGTTGCCCAGGACCATGGTTTGTAATGCTTGCTGTCCTTATCAAGACCTACTCTCTAATCAGTCGAGCTTCAAGACATTCTCCTTAACCGGTAATGCTAAGACGTTAATCTTCGTCAGGAGCTATAGCTCTCCCCGCAATTCTAGTTCGGCCAGAGAATCAAAGGACAGATTGTATGTCTTTCTATCCATCATGGTTGTTGGATTGAAATAGAAATAAGACTTTATGCGAGCAAGGTTCAAAAGAAATTATCCATCCTTCTATTAATCTAGAAAAGAAGCTGTAGATAAAAAAATATCTTATCCGATTCGTAGCGGCTGCGAAGTATTTTCATTCTGTGTGTGCATCCTTTTTTTCTTCCTGAAAATTATTTTATATTCATTAAACTTGAATTTCCTTTTTTGAGCAGGATTGGTTATTGAAGAAATAACTGAGGAAGAAGCAGAGTTAGAGTTGTCATCTGGAAGCAAAGAAAGGAGAGTTGCACAATATGCTGTATCACAACGACAAAGAGTGATTAGCCCTCCCAAGAGTCAATCTGAGATCCCTAGTGTGCCTTCAAGTTCAGAATCTTTGGATGCTTTGAAAGATGATCCAGAATCCATTAGGTTTGTCTCAATGTTAGAGTGTGGTTCCTCTTTTTCGTAGTCTGAGAAGTTGCTGTTTCTCTCTTCACATTTTCTTACTTGTATCGGAACATAAAGTTAGTCCTTCACTGCTGCTACATCTTCTTTATTTGAAAATCATCTGCTAGTGATCCTGGTCATTTTAGTTGAAGAATGAGTGGTTAATGAGTCATGACCATGATGCAGCAAAAATCACATCTTAGGAGCACATATGTTATTTGGTACGCCAGATATCCAGCTGCTTTTTAAATTTTTAATTACGGTGGTGTCCGAGATAGTTTGACACTATTCCACTATTCCACTAGCTACTTGTTACTTTCCACCAGCATAGGTACCGGATAATTCTGCTCAATTAAGGCTTAAGTGGATTTATAGCTGCTTTTAGTTTCATAACCTTGAAGCGATTGGACTCTTGATCGCATAGTGTGTATTTCTTGAAGTTGCAAATCCCTTTTTCCTTTTTTGTGCATACACATCATCATCTCGCATATTTGCATGCTTGTTTTATTCCGGTGACATTGCTGTGAAGACCAGAGGACAGTGTAGTTGTCCAATACCAGATGTTGCTTGTTTTTTTTTCACACTGCAAAAGATAATTTATTTGTGCTAAATCTCCTGTCCACTATCTAATCTTGACATTATCACTCCTTCTCTTGGTGCTTGTCATTTTCTTACGATAAATTTCCCATGCTTATGGAAACACTGTCCTGTAATAACTAGTGCCCTTTCTCTTCGCCATGATTCTAATTGTGTTTATCCTATTAGCAGTCAGAATTTTAAACCTAGCTCTAATAATCACAACGGACTTTTCCTTCTGTTGCATGGATGTAGGTCCTTCCAGAATTTTCTCTCTCACACTGATCCAGACATCCTAGCTGCATTCAGTGGTGGAAAAGCTGATGGCTTATATACTGAAATGGTAAAGACTGCATCTAATGTTATAGGCAAGAATAGATGTCACCTGAAGAAAAACGAAAAAATGATCCAAACGGCTTCCTCCTTTCAAGGGGAAAATCCCTTTCTAAACAAAGGCTCCAGATAACTTTGGGCCTGGGTCAGTTCCTCCGAATGTAACACCTGACATGCTGAAAATGGCAACAGATATTATGGGTAAGATGTCTCCTGAAGAAATGCAAAAGACGTTTGAAATCGCATCTTCTTTGAAAGAAAAGCTCCAGTATCAGCTGCGGCAGCTGTAGGTTCTAATGGATCAAGGGCCAAATAAGCCGTCAAAACCTAGTGACATCGAGAGAATTTCCAAGTTGATGATAGTATTTGTGACGACCCTGCCCGTCGTCTCGTGAGTTACCGCCCCGTTTCCCCATTTTCTGCTTCCTTATGTTTCATTATAAGCGTCTTGGGTGAATGAGTTGAATTGGGTTGGTTTTAGATGGAAATGAGACACTTAGTCTCTTTAAGGAAGGCTTATTTTAGAAAAGTCAACCGGATGTTGACTATTAAGTTAGAGGGCTCGGATGTTATTTCCGGTGAATCGGTTAGTTTCGGGGATGATTTGTGACTTAGGAGTGTGATCGGAACTGATTTTGGAGGTCCGGTGTAGAATTAGGTTTGAATTGACGAGGTTAGTATTTGGGCGAATTCCGGTTGATAGGTGAGATTTTGATCTGAGGGTCAGAATGGAATTCCGAGAGTTGCTGTAGCTTCGTTAGGCGATTTTGGATGCGTGTGCAAAATTTTAGGTCATTCGGAGGAGTTTTGGTCAGGTTTTTGATCAAATGCGTAATTTGGAAGTTTTAGAAGAACTTAGGCTTGAATCCGATGTAATTTGATGGTTTTGGTATTGTTTGTGGTGTTTTGATGATTGGAGCAATTTGAATGATGTTTTAGGATGGGTTGACACTTTTGGTTGAGGTTCCGGGGGCCTTGGGGTGATTTCGGATGGCTGAATTTTGGACTTGTGAAAATTCTGAAGTTTGTTGGTATCATTTTCGCATCTGCGGAAAAGAGGCCGCATATGCGGATCCGCAGATGCGAGGATCTGGTCGCAGGTGCGAGTTCTTGAGGAGATTACTGTTTCCGCAGGTGCGGGCTTGGAGCCGCATCTGCGATGACGCAGATGCGGAAGAAGAATCGCAGAAGCGAAGGTAGAGGCCATGGTAATTTCCGCAGAAGCGGACAAGGTGCGCAGAAGCGGTGTCCGCAGTTGCGGATACCTGACCGCAGAAGCGGTCCTGGGCGTATTAGTGAGTTCCGTAGAAGCGGATGGAAAACCGCAGAAGTGGTAGTCGCATATGCGGTAAGGTAACCGCAGATGCGAAAATGACTGTTCAGAGAAGGGTTTTAAAGCTCATTTTGTTCCGCGAGCTTAAGTTCATTTCCACCATTTTTGATCGACCTTGGGAGCTTTTGGACGGAAATTGAAGGGGATTTCGACTAAATGTGATTGGAGGTGAGTTCTATGACCTAACATGATTTAATGGTAGAATTAACATAGAAATTTGTGGAAATTCATCAAGAGAGGGTAAAGCTAGGACTTGGAAATTTGGTATTTCAAAGTGGGATTTGATGGGTCATACGGATTTGGGAGTTTTTGGTATGTATAGACTCGTGGCGAGATAAGGAATCCGGTGATGTTAATTTTCTGATTTTTCGAGAAGTGGGACCGGGGCTCGGGTTTTGCAAATTTCGTGAATTTCGATATTTTTTGAGTTTTTTCGATTGGGTTATGTTCCCTTAGCCTATTGTAACGTATTCGTTGTGGTTTTGACCATATTCGTCGTGCGAGGAGATTGATTTGCGAGGCAAGGGCATAGCGAGCTAGAATTTTGGCCGGCTTGAGGTGAGTAATGATAGTAAATGATATCCTGAGGGTTTGAAACCCCGGATTTGCACAACGTAGTGCTATTTTGAGGTGAAACACTCGCTTAATGGTGAACGCGGGGTTGTTTACTACTGGGGACTGTGACTTGGTCCGTCCCGTTTGATATTTTACCACGTATTTGACTGAGTTGTTTTGTTTATCACCATGATTTGGGCTAGTTGTCATGTTTGGGGCCTCGTGCCGACTTGTAGAACCCTTAGGGGTATTATGACTGATTTTCCTCAAGAATCACATCCTTAGTCATGTTTCTATTTGTTTAAACAATGTGAACCGGTTTCATAAGTGTAAATCCTAAATGAGAGAAATATGTGGGCTGAGACCCCTATCTTATACTATTGTGTCCTAAAATGACTGAGAGGGGTTGAGAACTCAACAGGATGTTATATATATTACGGATCGGGCTGCACGCCGCAGCAAATACTTATATGGATCGGGCTACACGCCACAACAATTGTTTGTGTGGATCGGGCTGCGCGCCGCAGCAATATTGCGCTTGGGTTGTAGGAGCCCCTCCGGAGTCTGCACCCCCCACAGTGAGCGCGGGTACCCATATGGATCAGGCTGTACGCCGCAGCGGTTACTATATGATATTATTTTGAGTGTGATCTGAGAGAGATTAAGCCCGAGGGGCTGTTATTGTGCTGAGCGGTTGATACTGGGCCCGAGGGGCATTTTTTACTATTATTACTTAAATGTTGTTTTACCTGAGTCACCTGCCTTTAAAAACTGAGATTTCATGTGACTTCCATTGATTTTTACTGCTTTAAGTAATTACTGCCTGATATAGAATTGCCTTGTGCTGTTATGTGTTTTCTTACCTTCGGTTGTTATTTATTATTATTACTCACTGGGTCAGAGTACTCACATTACTCCCTGCACCATGCGTGCAGATCCAAGATTAGCAGAGTCCGCACCTGAGCACTGACATCCTTCCCAGATCAGGCAGCGAGATTGGAGCATCGAGGTAGCTGTTGGCGTCCGCAGCCCCTTGACTCCCCTGTTTTATGTTATTTCAGTTATTCCAGACTTTGTATCAGATATTCCGTTTTGTAGACTTATAGCAACTCTGTAGTAGCTCATGACTTGTGACACCCCGGTTTGGGCTGTGTCGGGATGGTTTCCCTCGTATTTATCGCTATTTCGGCATTAATTGTTATGTTAAGCTTGTGATAAAATGTTAAATGTTAATTAATTGCTTAAAAGAGGTGTTGTCTTCACGAGAGGCGCCACCACGGTCGGGTTTGGGATTTGGGCCGTGACAGTATTAGTGCCAATATTTCCTCACAAGCCTCTTTGAGTTCGACAAATGGTCCTCAATCAAGTTTTCCAATCTCAAATACCAATTTGCAAGAAGAGATGAGAAAGCGAATGAATGATCCAACCATGAGGCAGGTATATTTAGCTCTGATCCTTTCATGTGCAATACTTATTGTCTTCTTTATTTCCATAAATTTTTCTTAATACCATTGTGGTCCGGCCTTTCCCTGGACCCGCGCATAGCGGGAGCCTAGTGCACCGGGCTGGCCTTTTTTTTTCCTTGAAGCATTTAAAGCTCATTTTCTTGAAGGTACTATAAGCTCTTTCAGAAGCGTTGATATTTTTCTTGATCTATAACATTATCATGTCAGTATAGTTGCTAGCTCCTGGATCTTGGTTAAGTTAGTCAATCTTGCTCATTTTTTTAAAATACTTTCTTACATGATTAAATGATGTAAGCTTACTCTTTTCACCTGTTGTAAATCGCTTTCTTTGGTAACTGATACCCAGCTGTGGGCTTTCTAATCCTTCTCCTTCAGTATAAATGCCTTTTGATTTCCTTTTATGCATCGTACATGCCTATAATCCATATTTGTTTCTCATGCTGGAATTACTTAAGGTCTTTCATATTTAAATCTTGGTGATTCCTGGATATTGGCAGATGTTCTCATCGATGATAAGAAAAACTGAGTCCAGAAATGATTGGCCAACATGAGTGAACAATTTGGAATGAAGCTCAGTCAGGAGGATGCAGAGAAACCTCAAGAGGCTATGTCATCTTTGTCGCCTGATGACTTGGAGATAATGGTAATTGTTTTTCTTTAATAAGGAAGAATTGTTTAAAGTATGATGCTGCGGTTCTCTCCCTTTCTTTCTGGTGGTGTACCTTTCGTGATTTGTCTAATCATTTAAGTCTTTTTCTTGGGGTTCTTTTATAGTGGAAGATATCTGTGCATATCCTTGCAGTAACTAAAGCATTGTCCTAAGCACACATGTTCATCCTTGTTGCTGTAAATGAAGTACTACCTCTGTTCCATTTGGAAGTCTTGGAAGGAGGATCATACCAATGTGTAGAGGACATGAAAATGAAGTGGTGAATTGTAGTGCTTTGGACGAGAAGTTTCTAAGCATCAAAGTATTTTAGGATCATTAACACTAATATCCGTTGCATGTACATATAAGTTCTTAATAGCTCATTTCACCAACAGTTTTCTGGTTTTTTCTTCTCTTGAAGTACACCAAGTATCTAGTTGTAGCTTATAATGCTAATCCTTGGTTTCGAATGTTGCAGATGAAGTGGGCAGATAAAATTCAAAGAGGAGTAGAAGGTGCAAAGAAGACAAAAAATTGGCTTCTGGGAAAACCCGGCATGATATTGGCAATCTTTTAGCAGTCATCCTACACTGGATGGGCTTCATCGATCGCTGGGCATTGATGTGCTAATTCAGGCCATGGATTAGTAGAAGCAACTGGCTGTCTGTTGAGACTAAGAGAATTGATTACTGTAAATGCTCAAGGAGTAAAGAGTGTGGAATCAATGTTGGTAAGGCACATGAAATTTGAAGCCTTAAATGAATGTTCAACCAAATAGGTGGGAAAGGACTGCCTTAATTTTTCATGCTTTGGTTGGTGGGATGTAGCTGAGCGCAACTTGTCTTAATTGTTTAATTCGTTGTTTAGAATGGAACATAAAACCAATGTTTCATTGTCAATTATGTAGTGCTTGTTGTCTCAGAAAATCTTGAAACAACCACCACAACAAGAACTAAGTCTCAATCTTAAGCTAGTTTGATTGGGCTATAGGAATTTTCCCTGTCCATTTCGCTTCCATTTACATTCGTCTCGTTTCAATATTCAATAATAATCAGCTTAAAAATCTTAGAATTTTTTTTTTTTAACATTTTCGCTGACATACAAATCTGGAACAAAGTTAAAAAGACTACTTGCAAATAATGGACTATTGAAAGTATGCCAAGAAGGCTAATTCAGATACTCTAGTCTTGGTAAATTTTGAACTGATTTTTTCTATGGCAATTCTTTTAGTTATGGAATCACTTTTTCTTTTGTCCTTTTATTCTGATAAAGTTTTGTCTCATCAAGTATTCGCAAAGATGTGATTCATTGACTCAAACGGATATGGAACGTGGATTTTAACTCTGCACCTTTATTGTTCAGGATACAATGCAAGTGTTTAATATGCGCATATTGTGGGCACTAAAAAAAACAGCTATGTATAGAATAGGGACAACCTTAGGTTTGCTGATATAAAATGGCAACTGATACCTTTGTTGTGGAAATTCCATTGGCAATGAATTTGATTTAACACATAATAAAGTACACGTGTTCTACCTACTAAAGAAATATCCAACGAGTATTGTATGAAGATAATGTTTCATTTCTTTTGGTTTCTTATACTCGCTTTGTGGACCCAATTAATCTGGATTCTCGCTGCATAACGTTTATTGAAGGGATGTGCTCCTTATTGGAGTAGAATTTTTCCATACACATATAAATTCAAATCTGAAATCTCCGATTACGATTAAAGGGGTCTTATTCATCTCATCACAATCTTGAGGTGAAGATAATGTTTTAGAATAAATCTATTAAAAGAATAGTTTATCAAAACTGTGAAAGGTCTATTGAAAAAAAATAAGATGGTGTCAAATAGTTTAAAACATCTCAAAATGAGAAGAGTCGCATATAAAATTGAGACAAATGAAGTAATCAGGTGAAGGAAGATACACGTCAACTATAAAAATACACTGTCAGCAGTAGCATCGCTTTGACACTTAAAAGAAAAGAAAACAATCGATTTTTTGGGAGTGCCAGTCTTAAACATTTACTCCCTCCCGTCCAAAATAAGTGACTTTTTTGGATGTTTTCACACAGATTAAGAAATTCATCTTTTAGTATTAATTAGCAATGGAATTGATCATATTAACCTTTAGTATCTCACACAAACACTCCTAACACATATTCCAATACTATTTACTACAAGGACAATGTAGGAAAAAAATAATTAATTCATTCTTGAAATCTGAAAAAATCACTTATTTTGGACCACAAGAAAAAAGCCAAAAAATCACTTATTTTGGACCGGAGGGAGTATTAATTAAAAGGCCAGTCTTACACATTTGTCAACTAAAAAACTTCTAATTAAACATTTGCTCCACACATATCATATATATTCCAAAATGAAATTTTTTCGACAACAACGATCCAGTAAAATCCCACTAGTGATGTCTAAGGAGGGTCGTGTATACGCAAATCTTAAACAATATATCAGTATCATCAACAGAAACCATAAAAATAATAACAGCATCACACGAACTAGAAAATAGATGAAAATAAAAAACAATAGCCAATAAATAACGCCCGGCACTATGAAATTTTCTCGGCACGAATTTAAATTAATTGAACTACGAAAAAATATACATACATCATTGATAATAATTTTCATAAAAAAAGGGGGGGGGGGGGAAGGAGTCCGGAACCTAAATATTATATTTTTGGACTCAAAGTACATTAATAAGTGTAAAAAAAAAAGTTACCTTTCTATGTATAGCGTCCAAATACAAGACACTATACCTTAACGATAATTTTTGCCGTTAAGGTATAGCGTCTTGTACTTAGACGCTATACTGCCTGACGATTTGACTGACATATATAGCGTCCTCATTTCATACGCTATACATAGCGTATCAAAAGAAAATGCTATACCCCTAATTAAATGTCGCCCTTTGTCTTCTTCCCCGACCAGAAACCCCTTTCCCCCA
>MU760467.1:112540-123016 GCA_026770625.1 Nicotiana glauca
TATATATATATATATATATATATATATATATATATATATATTGTATAATTAAATAATTAAAAATTAAGAATTTAAATTATAAAATAAACAAACACACACAAAATAATAAAAAAAATTAAATTTGACACACATAAATATTTATGATAGTTTGGTGCTATTGGGCCTCAAATATCGATCCTGAAACCCAATAGGTATATATATTTTGTTAATTAAATAATTAAAAATCAAGAATTTAAATTATAAAACAAACAAACACACACAAAATAATCAAAATATTGAATTTGACACACATAAATATTCGTGATAGCTTGGTGCTACTGGGCATCAAATATCGAGTCTGGAACCTAATAGTTATATATACTTTGTACAACTAAAGAATAAATATACAATTAATGTTGTTTAATTTACAGTTGAAGACATGGACGCGCCTATACATCCCGGCCCGTACTCTCGTGAGCTATTAGTATTTCAGGGCGATCATAGGTCCGCCCATATATGGGAGGGAGAGTTACTGTCCCAGACTCTCCGCGCTAGGAGAGTGGACGACCTGTGGGATTTTCTGAGGCCCAGAGATCTCCACGAGCGTGTAGTCCATCACCTCCAAGATACGGGATTTTATAGGATTATTGAGATCGGGCGGATACTGGTTGACTGGGCTTTGATCATGGCGTTAATTGAGCGGTGGCGACCGGAGATGCACACTTTTCACTTGCCCATTGGCGAGGCTACCATCACGTTACAGGATGTTGAGGCTTTGTATGGCCTACCCATTGATGGCATGGCTGTTTCACTACCTATTGCTATGAAAACTATGTCGTGTGATGCTATTTGCACATGTTGCAGCAGCTCACAGATTTCAGGCCACAGGACGAGACTGCATCGTCGGGTGCTAGTCGGTTGACTTTGACCCCTATTAGACAGTACCTGGAGGTAATCCACCCCGATATCACTGACGATACAGAGGAGGTACATATCACTCGGTATACGAGATTGTTGTTGCTTCTTCTATTTCGAGGGGTCTTGTTCCCGAACACTTCGGGGAACCTAGTCAGCCTGAGATTTTTGCATCATCTTCAGCTGCTAGATGAGTTACCCTATTACAGCTGGGGTGTTGCTATTCTCGGCTACATGTATAGGCAGATGTGCCAGGCGAGCATGGGCACTCAGAGAGATGTTTGTGGTTTTATGCCGCTTCTACAGGTGACAACATATTCAAATAATCTGTTCATTTGTTCCAACTCTATCTAGTTAGAATTTATCTTAAACCTTACGTCAACTTTGTATGTTAGGTTTGGGCCTGGGAGCGGTTCTTGCAGTTTCAGCCACCTCGACTACAATTACCTCATAATGTAGCACCTCCGTTTCTCCCTCTATCCAGGAGGTGGGTTCTTCGCCATACATTTTCACGAGAGTATGATGCTCATCATAATCTCCCCCTCTGCAGGGATGTGTTGGATCTGCTGGAGGGCGCACAGGTAAATATGTACCTAAACTTACCTGGTATATATTAACTTAGTGTTGCGCATACGCACGTTTCATGTTCATATTTGATAGTTCATCTGGATGCCATACAACGACGATTTGATAGCTTCCCTGCCAGCTTATTGCTTGGTCGGTCGATTAATTTGGAGCACTTCTGCCCCACTCATATGCCTCGATATTGTGGAGCATCATTCCTCGGAGCAGGTACTTCAGCAGTTTGGCCATCTGCAGTATATACCGAGGGGGCCTATATGGGAGCCTACACATTATCAAAAAGATGATCGTTGCAGGGCAGACGATGCATTTATGGCATGGTTAGCAGCGCAGATCCTTATTTGGGACCATCGAGATCAGATGATTCCACCCCCACCTACATATATCTAGGAGGTGGCTATTTAGAGGTATATGTCCTGGTACCGGCACGTCACCCGAATTTTTATCGGGAACCCTATTCATCAGGCTGGCGGTCGGTACATTCCATACGCCGGGCGACACGAGGCCCTGGTATGTTTTCTGTTATTATTCATTATATAACTGTATTTTAGTTCATTATATGTAGTTTATAATTTATACGTTATGCAGGCTATTGGACAACATAAAGTCTATCAGATGGGACTGCAGATGCAGGATTATGTCGGCGATCCTGCGGATGCCTTGCAGGATTACAGCCATCAATTTGTAGAGTTGGCTGCCCGGACACTGCAGCGAGCCCGGGAGGATCAGCGTTTGGCACACATGCCTGATTATATGGAGCTAGAGCAGTACGAGCGAGGCCTTGGTGTGGAACGAGGTGGTGGTGCCCGACGAGGTGGAGGTGCCCAACGAGGTGGTGGTGCCCGATGAGGCGGGGGTGACGACATGGCGGTGGACGGAGAGGAGGTGGTCCCCAGTAAGGGGGCGTTGAGGCCCCTGCTGATTATGTTGCTGCCGATCTACCGGGTGGCCTACATGAGACAGACATGCCGCCATACAGCCTTGGGATGGATCTCACTCTAGGGACTTCGCAGGTGACCCCGTCAGGTCAATTATTGATCACGGGCACAGACCTTTCTAGAGTGGATTGGGATATATACTTTCCAGGCCCGTCTTCTGTTGCTGAGGAGTGGTCGACCCGAGATTTGCATAGTGGGTGCCGGCTGAGTTATGGTTCATCATCACAGGCGCAGGTATGGTTTTCATAGTATTGAATTAGAATTTGTCTTTATTTTCCATAACTTTATTAATTTTTTTTTTAAGGCTGAACGCGATGTTGACATGGATGCGACAGATGATTACATTCAGGAGCCCGATGAGATAGTGGTACGATAATTTAAATTATTGTGACTTATTATATACTTTGCTATACTGAGCTTTTTATTCTTATGTAGGTTTCTACTGGACTGACGACCCCTTCTACTGATCCTGTCAGCACCACTGATGATCATGCAGCGGCGCATCTGGTTATAAGGAGGCGACTTGATGATGACGATCCCGATAGCGTACCCAGGCGGGATGCGATGCGCCTCGGGCCAGTGGCTGCGTTGAAGCATTCAACTGGATGCGGGACACATTGATTTTATTCTTTTTTTTGTATTTGATGTAAATAATATTTTTGTATATACATTAACAACAACTTTTATATAATATATGCATTACTTTTTTATTTCTCCGTTAATTAGCTAGTTTCGTACTACAACACAAAAACCCATTACAATGAATGAAAATAAAGTTCATTACAACTACTTTAGTTTAATACTACAACACGAACACAAACATAGCAACTTAACATAATTAAAATTCAGTACAACTAATAAAAATACACAACACACGAAATATAAAGATAAAGTGATACTCTAAAACCATACATTTAATCTCTGCCACCCATTATTCTCTGCTCCAAACACTTAAATTGTTCTAACAGCTTATTTTTTTCTTCTTCTACCTCTTTAAGTTTCGCTTTCAACTCCACAACCTCTTTTTTAAGTTCTTTTTCACGTTCCCACTATTTTAAACACAAATCATTAAGATCGTTCAACAATTCTTTGTAGTATTCCTGATGACAGGGTTCATCAATCCATACCTCAAAATCGCAAACAGGTTCGCCGGGAACTTTATAAAACTTGTTCAAATATTCCCAGAAGCGGCGTCCAGCTTCACCATTGTCCCAGCAATTTTGCATCTGGCATTTTTTTCCGCACTTGCACCTTGGTACATAAAGAGGTTGAGACATTTTTGTGTTAAAAAACTTACTTTTCTTGAAAGATTTGCTATTAGTTAGTAGTTGAGCGCAAACAATATGTAGAATGAGCTCCTCATTTATAGGCAAGAAAGCACACATAACGTAGTATTTAACTGCGCCATATATAGACATAACGTATTATTTAACCACGCTATGCCTTGCGTGTTAAATGTTCTGACGAGTACGAAAGAGCTTTATGTCAGTTGGGCAGCTTTTTCAGTTCGACAAGACAATATACAGTCATAACGTATTATTTAACCACGCTATATATAGACATAATGTAGTATTTACCCGTGCTACGCTTTGCGTGTTAAATGTTCTGACGGGTATGAAACGGTTTTATGTCAGTTGGGCAGCTTTTTCGGTTCGACAAGACAACACACAGTCATAACATAGTATTTAACCGCGCTATATATAGACATAACGTAGTAATTACCTGCGCTATGCTTTACGTGTTAAATGTTCTAACGGGTACGGAACAACTTTATGTCAGTTGGGCAGCTTTTTCGGTTCGACAAGACAACACACAGTCATAAATTAATCAGATTTATGAAATGTCAATATTGTTTCCAGTTCTTCCAAATATATAATTTTTTTAATTATCATTAAAAAAATAAAATGGATAAATTTAACTCATAATTAACAAACATAATTTTATTTTATAAATCTTGAAACATAAACAAAATAACTAAATATTACAACACAAACTCATTGATAGTTAGGCACAATAGAAGAACACTCACCACGAGCTTGATTACTATTGCCACCCAAAGGACATTTTTGATGGTCGTGTCCTGTTTGCGAGCATATACCACATTTGCGCGCATAAATGATATCACTAACATCCATTTGGTTCCGTATACGTGCTCTCTTCTTCACCTGTATTCGACGCAAATAGGACTTGTTACACACCCTTTTAAATGGTTCAGGTGGCCAATAATGCTCAGCACTCACTGGCTGCAACCGCCCACTATATGTGTTTAGATACTTTGTAGCACTATATTGTTGAGCAGCATAGGTGGTTGCACCTAAACCAACTTGTTGAAAGCACTTGATGACATGTGAGCAAGGCATGTGGTAGATGAACCATTTCCCATAAGAGCATAACCTTGTAGATTCATTTACAATATGTACATCATTACCCCAATTTTGATGGATAGCGGTGCGAACTTCAAAAATATTTCTTTCGTTATCATACTGCAAAATGAATGCTAATGCGCTCGCCGTCTGTATTTATCAAATCTCTTCATCGGCACTGGCATAAATTCAACACCCCTTTCCATCAATGACGTTGCAGCTGCAGACCTTTCAACAAACCTCTCCGTCATCTGCTTGAACGACATCCGCACCATGGCTGTGACAGGAAATCCTCTTGCCGACTTCAATAACCCGTTGAAAGACTCTGACACATTTGTAGTCAGAGTTCCCCATCGTCTGCCACTATCCGCATGCAAAGTCCAATTTTCAGGGTCATGTCGCATTAACCAACGATAGGC
Organism: Nicotiana glauca; assembly: GCA_026770625.1. NCBI lineage: Eukaryota > Viridiplantae > Streptophyta > Magnoliopsida > Solanales > Solanaceae > Nicotiana > Nicotiana glauca. The sequence continues at coordinate 117,737 of MU760467.1, forward strand.
TGCCTCGTCTTCTTACCTCATATATTCCATGTGCCTCCGGAATTTATGTTGTTGGTGGTCTGTTGCTGCCATCTACATCAAACCACACAGATCCTTGTTGGGATATGCCTTCTAGAAATTGGCTTTAAAGTGCCTAACACAGTAAAGATGGTAGGCATAAAGTTCTTTCCATGCATGCAAGTTCTCCACAGAACTTAAGATACTACCGTGCCGATCAGATATTAGACAAATACTGGAATGCTGTTTGACAACGTGCTCTTTCAAATGTTTCAAAAAACAGCGTCCATATCTCTTGGCTTTCATTGGCACAAATAGCAAAAGCTAGAGGAATTATCTGTCCATTAGCATCTACTGCCACGGCTATCAACAACTTGATATTGTACTTTTTATAGACATAAGTTCCATCTATGGATATTACTGGCCGACAATGCGAAAAACCATCAATTGCTGGTTTAAATGCCCAGAACACGTAATTGAATATATATTCTGGTTTACACGGAATTCACTCAAGCTTCCTTCCAACAACCGTCCCGGGGTTAAACTGCTGCAGTGCACCTATGTACCTAGGCAGATCTGCAAATGACTTATCCCAGTTACCATAGACTATTTCAAACGCTCGTTTGCGCCCGAGATATGCCTTTCTTTTAGTAATGGTATGGCCATGTTCCTGGTGGACTTCTGTAATGCGCTCTTTGATTTTATACCTTATGGACGCTTCGATGTGTGGAATAAGACAAGAGAAATCAAGTCAATATCCAAGTTGAAGTGATTCCCGTTGAATGTGTCCATTTCGCATGTGTGGGTGGGAATGTATTTACCCACTTTTCACAAACCTGTCTTCTTCTTGCTCGCACGCAACATCCACTGACATGGCCAAAACCACCTGCGACAAACAACGTTGTATACAACCGGACTTGACTCCCATACCATCATCTCACGACACTCTTTTACGTTGTGCATTTTACAAGCCCTGCTTAAGAGCGCTTTATCAGGAAAAAGCATGCCCTTTTGCCAACACTGTTGGTCTAGACTCATCCCACATTGCTGTCCGAATTTCATCAAAATCCCTTATGAGAGCGTCCGCATTCGGCATGCTTGGCAAGTTATCAAGGTAAGGAATCTCCCTTGAATGAAACGGTACTTGGGACTCGTACACTCTTCGTCTAAGGGGGGTGGAACATACTCTCTCGTCAAATCAGGTCCTTCCTTCTCATCCTCCTCATCATCATCCTCACGAGGAAAGGGTGTCTCGTTTCCAGATTCATCAGCATTGTTGTCGTAATCACTGTTCTCTTTCTCACTCTGTGTATCTGCCAGATCCCGATTTAATACATCGTCTTCGGGCAATTGAGTGAGTACATTTGGTTCAACTTGCTCGTTTTCACTGCACAATCAACAAAATAATAAGATACTGAATTTAATAAATATTTTTCATATAGATGTATCACTTCACTTACAAGTCGTAATGTGATGAAATTCCATGGTGGACATTTTCATTTAGGTGATAACTCCCGGATGGACCACCATGATCCAACACACCAAAATTATGCTTGGGTTCATAATTTATAAAATTCATATTCGGCCTGTATCCCCTGTTAATTATATGAGCGTTAATAAAAATTAAATACAACAAAAATATCGTAAAACAAAGAAAAATTGAAGCTTACCACCCGTCTTGTGAATTATGTAAAGTAGGAGGGGATAAGTTTAAATCAAGAAAAACTCTTTCATCCGGAACTTGTCCAGGAAAAACTCCTCTAGAATAATCACTCGATACTGGGGGTTATCCAGAACCTATCCGGCAACCTCATTGTTTGGAATGTCTTCGACCTTGACGTACATATCCAACATTTTGATTACAAGATATTCCCGGTATTCATCCGGAGTCCTCAGAAAATCCCTCAAAGTTTCATCATCGTAGATGTTTAACTCAGAGTAAAAAGTAGCCCCTTGCGGAGTGACGGAATACGAATATCTTTCGGTTACTTTAAGTATCATTGAACGTTTCCTCACACCTATTTTTTTGCATAACAACGATATCAATTTATCGTCCTCTAGAGATAAACTATACCTCATATAGTTATTCTTCATCACAACCTCACCCCCAATATAATGAAACTCTTATTATACGCTCTTCAGACATTACGAAAAAATGCTTAAGAATTTAACAAGAAAAAATTGAATGGGAGTTAGATTTTTTTATGAACGAATTTTCTTAAAATCCTAACCAGGGTCCATAATCAGGGTATATCGCTTTTGTTTTTGTATAAATTTAAAATGCACAGTATAGCATCTTGTATTTGAACGTTATACATAAAATTTTACACTTATTAATATACTTTGAGTCAAAAAATATAATATTTAGGTTCTTAAGTCGGAGGGAAGGGTACGGTCAATGATGTCAAGTTCCCCTTTTTGGGCAAAAATGCATTACAATTTTCAGATACATCATCAATGCTATGCCAAAAAAACACTCAGCTCTAACTTATTTTCTACTTTAATGAAGAATGAATAAGGACTGTACGTCTGTACATATCCTAGTTTGATTAGTGACAACCTTTTTGCTTTTGCTTCTCAGTCCTCGAATTCATTACTATTTCCATTTCTCACCCTCTTAATCTTCTTCCCTTTGAGATGAGCTCCTCCCAAATCCAGCACCATAGTAAAACCGGTCCCACATCTCCGTTTCAAAATCCGCCGTTTCTGATGATTCTCCGTCATGATGATCGCCGACGTTATCTCCGCCGCCATCGGAATCCTTCTCATCGTCAGTGTAGTAAACGCCGAGAGAATCATTCGTCATCATTTTTTTCCTCTTCTTCAAAAGCTTCTTCCGCTTCTTATTCCTCCACGCTCTCCGGCAAAGTCCCGCCGGAACTTTGTATAAGGTCAGGAGGAGGATGTGCAGCACGGCGCATGGGCAACAGCAACATACCATAGCGCACTCCGCCGCCGTCCCTCCCGCCACTTCTCCTATCCTTTTCTGCTGTCTTCCGCTTATTCGCTTTTCCTCTTCCTTCGCCATCGCCGTCGCAGTTCTCAATAGTTGTCTCCCACTCGCCGCCGACGACTCTATCACGATTTGCCCAGTCATCGGCGTTAGCTCCGACGAAGCATGAAAAACAGCTCTCGCCAGTCACCGTCAACCGACGAACATCACGAGAAGTGCCGTGTTCACACTTAAAATGCTATGTTCTAGAACTTTGAAGCAAAAAATTTCACGAAAGTTTGATTTGACTTGAAAATCGCAGCTTTTTGTGATCAAATTAACTGAGAAAATCACTAATTTAAATCAGAATGCTGAGAAGAGACGTGAAGAAGAGGGAGAGAAATTGGTATTTGGAGGAGATTTTTTGAGATTATCTGTATTTGAAATATATTAATTTAATTACTCCTAAATTTTTATGGTGGAAATTAGAGTACAGGTCAGACACAGAAAATGATTGAATAACTTACCTTTTTTATTTATTATTTAGTTTATGGGCTGAGACACATAGAATTAGATTTTGTTAATTTTGAAGGTGGATTATTGGAGCCGAAAAAAAAGTATCATATTTAAGAAGTTGACTATAAATAGAAGAGCAGGGAAAAACAAAGAAAAAAAAAATGAAGATGAGAATGAATGAATCTTAGCCGAGTAAGCATAGGGAAGGGAAGATAACAATTCCAAATAGTGGTCTAATTAGTTCAGCGACTTTTAAGTCAAAATAATTTTTAAGCCATAAGTAGGAATTCTAACTTTTGCCTTTTGACTTGTTTTTATCATTTTAGCTTAAAAATAAGTGCTTAAAAGTTAAAAGTACTTTTTAACTTTATTCAAACACTACAAAATGACTTAAAAATTATTTTGGGTTAAAAGCACTTAAAACAAACCAATCCAAACGGGTCCGAGACAGTTTCAAAATGAATTTATATATCCTCCTTATTTTGAATGCCCATGTTTTGTTCATTTATCAAAACAAAAAATAAAATAAAAGTAATAGGGTCTATTAATAACCAAAAAAATAAATTGCCAAATTCATCCCTCGTGTTGGGGTATGTTTAAATCACAAGTTTTAAAAGTTTTATACCCACACAAATATCATAAAATGTTTAATTAAGATACAATTTGAAAAGTCTTTTATTTTTTTCTCAAACTCTATACTAGGCCAAAAATGGCGCATACTGATATAAAGTTATAGTCACACAAATATTATGGTGTGTTAAAAGCATAAATTTCAAAAGTCCTGTAGCCACATAATGTTATGACATATTTAATTAAGATAACAAATTTCAAAAGTCTTTATTTCTTTATCAAACTCTATGTAAGGTAAAAAAAATGTAAAGGGAGGGAGTAATTTTTATTCGTAAGAATTAGAACAAGTTTCATTCGAAGTTGATGATAGGCTGTAACTATGTATTTTAGTCGCTTATTATACTCTAATTTACTGCACTTTAATTGAGTTCGAGCTTTAATTGCTAGTGTTTTGCACTAATGGTGTATTTTATGCTTTGTAGGAGTGATTCCGAGCTATGTAGATGTTATGGAATGAATTCAAGCAATTTGTAGCTTTAAAATCTGAGTAAAAGCACAAGAAATTAAGCTGAAATCGTGTTCGGGGATCAACGGATGATAGTTAAGAACGAACGACGAATCGAGTAAGTATATTGTACACTGTCTAGTAAAATATACATAATTTTTCTCTCAAAACTCCATTTGGGGTCTACAATATATTGTTGGAAATATAACTCAAAGGGCTACAATTTTCAAGTTTTACGTTTTTTCCAAATTCCTAACATAACAGGGTGAAAAGTGTGCATCAAGTTCGCGGCCGCGCACGTCTATCCGGGAAAAGTATCCTTTTTGCGTAGGAGAAGGTATAATTTTTTGGGCCCAACCCTACTTGGTATATATACATGGAAAACAGTATTTTGAGGACTTTTGACATAATTTAGACCTAAGGAGGCTAAGGTGATCGGGGATTCGACCTAAGGAGGCAAGAACACACTAGGAGCAAGGCAGAAAATTCTTCTACGAGTTTTTCACTTCCTTCTTCCTATTTCCGTTATTGGTAATGAATTCTAATATTGTAGTTTTGAATACTATTATGAATAACTAATTTGTTATCTAGGGTTTTGATGGAACCTATTGGAGGATAATTTTTATGTTACGTTAATATAGTTTTGCCGTAGTATTTTTCTCTAATTGTTCAACTACGTTTATATTTGTCACACCTCCTTTCGGCGCTGCCGCACCCCGCGAGGGGCGTGGTTGAAGGAGTTTTTCCAATTAAAGGACAA
>MU760468.1:0-13176 GCA_026770625.1 Nicotiana glauca
ACATATTAACATGTCACATATGATCATTCAAACTTAGTTGCACTCTCAAAACACCAAAACTAACATCAAAACACCGAATTTACATCGGATTCAAGCCTAAGTTCTTCTCAAACTTCCGAAACACGCATTTGATCAAAAACCCAACCAAATCACCTCCGAATAACCTGAAATTTTGCACACATATCTCAATTCACCTAACGAAGCTACAAAAACTCTCAGAATTCCATTCCGACCCTTGGATCAAAATCTCACCTATCAACCGGAAATCGCCAAAATACTAACTTCACCAAAATTGGCTAACTTCTTCACCGGACTTCCAAAATTACTTCCGATTGCGCTCCTAAGACTTAAATAATCACCAGGAGCTAACAAAATCATCAGAATCAATTCCGAGCCTTCTAACTCACAAGTCAACATCTGGCTGACTTTTCCAACTTAAGCCTTCTTAAAAGAGACTAAGTGTCTCATTTCTTATCAAAATCATTCCAAATAAATTCTAACGCANGACGGGTCGGGTCGTCACAAAACATCTCTGGAACGATTCGAATATCGAATTAAAGGTTTGAGCCCTAAGAGCCTAAAATAGAAACTACGCAGGCAGGGTCAAGGACTCAATCTCATGAAGTTTTAGGGCCAATTACATCGCAAAATGATGTCCTTCACCTATTCTTAACAAAGAACAGATGAGTGACATCATCTTGCTGTGTAATTGAGAAGGTCGAATAGCAATTTCAAGTCCAATCGGTAAGTTTCCTTAATTTCTTATGTTCATTAGTACTTGCTTCACTTCTTCTTCTTCTTTTTTTATCTTGATTAGTCTAGGTTCTGATTGAGATTATGCTCTGATTTTAATTATTATTATTATTATTATTTTATCCATTCTGTTTGGTTTTTAGATTTATTAACTAGCTTTTGTATTAAAGATTGGTATTTGAATTGGCCCTAAGGTCACTAGGTTCAATGAAATTGAAACCAGCATGTTTAGTATTGTTTGATTCCCTGTTAATTAGCTGGTCTAATTATTTCGATGATTCAAATAGGTTCTTCATTGTTAGTTTCTTGCTAATGTCCATATAGATTGTTCATATGAAGGGTTATTTATGATAATGTTTCAATGCTAAGCCTTTAGGTTTCAGAAACTGATTCTTATTTCTTAGTAATTTTGTATTAGGGAATTGTTTGTTTATTCTGTAAGTGTTTAGAATTTCAGAGGTTCTAATTGTATAACTAGGAATTTAAAAGGGTAATACCATAATCATAGGGGGTAGTTTAGATAGTCTAGCCTAAGAGAACATTCAGTAATGTAATAGAGGCTGCTAACAAAATTAGTGGTGCACTACTGATTTTAATAATAGCACTAGGTTAGTATAGCACTAATTAGGCTGATTGAATGGATGAGTAAGTGGAATTGATTAAAAATGAAAAGATAATTAGTAATGGAAGCTGCATTAGTGTCTGTTTAAAGACTAAAATAAACAGGCTGGGTGATATATAACATTGAGGGCATTCTGATAGAAGAAAAAAAGGAGACACAAATACAATCTGAAAGAGGGACATTCTGAAAATCTGAGTGAGAGAGTTGAAAAATCCGAAAAAAATGAGTTGTATACTTTACTGTTTTATAGAGATAAGAAAAGTAAAAAAAAACTGAGAGTAGAGACAACTACATTAGGACTGTTCCATTGATTTTGGGGTTTTGAAACTTCAAACTTGCTAAGGCATTATGTGTTTCATTAACTGTGTAAATGGCTTGAATTTGGTTCTTGTTGAAAGTCTGGGTAGATTCAGTGTTTAAGCTACTGTTCCATTGATGGTTGAGTCGATTTCATTGAAAGTTGGCTGAATCTGGGTTTCTTTACTGCTGTTGCTGAGCTTATTGAACCTCCTTTCCTTTCATTACCTCTTTTCCAGGTATTTTCTCAGCCTTGAATGGCAAGAGTTTGTTGAAACATGTAGATTGACGATTTATTTTAATACAAGCTGTTTTGGGATGATTTACATTTTCGATTCCTTTGTTTATTCAATTATCCTGTAATAAGAGATGCAGTCTTTCATGTCATTTGAGTTGCTTACCTATCATTTAAGGTTTTGTATGTCTAATAGCCATAAGAAAGAGTAGATGAGTATATGTGTTTGTAATAGATAATATCACTTGACATGTTTTGTTTTGATATTAGCCTTTTGGCCCCATCTTGACCCCCTTCAGATTTCTGGTTCTGTTGAGCGTGCCACGTTTGTTTGGTTAAGCTTCATGTTTAGTAGGTAAGGTCATGTGTAATGGAATCGAGATTGTTGTGAGATTGAATGGCTAGTTTGGTGCACCTGTGTGCTTAAAGATCTAAATCGTAATTGTTTTCCGCTGAAGTTAGTTGTTGAATCATGCTTAAGTGTAATAACATGTTAGTAGTGTTACTAATTCCTCTCGTGTAAGTACTGGAATCCTAGAGTCGTCAAGAGTAGGTTCACATAAATCAATTTATCATGTCTAGCTTGGTATGCTTCTTTGAAAACCGCTGAATCTTTACTAGGTCAGTAATTATGAGGTTTTTTTGTGCCTGAAAACGATGGATAATTTGTACAGGGCCGTAGTTGAAGTCATATTTCATCATATAACAGATACAGTGGTTCCAGAATGGCTCTATATATTTTTGATTCAAGGGATGTTGGTATTTGTGTAATTCCAATTTTGAATGTTAATTTGTGCTGGGCACGCATTGGGCTTCCAGCCTTGGCCCAAACATAATTGTCTCTCATTTAGTCTGTTTGTTGTCATGGGAATTCGAATTGAGACTCTCTGTGAAGTCTGACTCGGATACCTCGTGAAAGTTGTTTGTTCTTGGGCCTGGATGTATGTTTGTTTTGAGGCTCAAGGTTCCGCACCCTGCTAACCCCTTTGGGCTCATGGATTTGTGCTAAGCTTAGTCCGTTTTTTTTTTAAATTAAGAGTTAGGTGTTACTAGTGTCATCACCAATCCAATTTTGAAACTCAACTATAGTATAGAAGATAGTAAGATATTCCGAGCTCCACTTCTCTACTATTTTTTTTTTTTTGGAAATTGGTTCGAGGCGTGCCATGAAATATAATTGGATGTGGCCCTCTTGAAGTGTATAAATGCTTTAATTAGAATAAACTGAAGAGCGCAGCACCAAATAAAATTAAATCGCGTGGCCCTCTTTAACTATTTTTTTAAAATATTAAGAACTCGAGGCGTGCCGTTTAGCAAATTTTTCATGACCCTCGCAAAGTTAAAAAATGCGTAGTTGCTTTAGGCGCGTAATCTTAAAACTACCTTCCTAAACTCGGGTGTACATTTCATGTGACCCAAATCCAAATCCTTATAACGTTGAAAAAATTATGTTTCGGATTGCGGGTGCATTTCATGTGACGCGATCCAAAGACATATTTTAGACGACGTTAAATATTCTTCTAAAATAAATAAAACCGGTTCAAAAGTTAAAAATACACATAGGTTCAACAATGTTCTTAAAATCAGATAATTATGCCAATTATAGCAGTTGAGTGACCGTGCTAGAACCACGAAACTCGGGAGTGCCTAACACCTTCTCCCGGCTTAACAGAATTCCTTACCCCGATTTCTGGTTCACGAACTGTAATACAGAGTCAATCCTTCCTCGATTCAGGATTTGACCCGGTGACTTGGGACACCATAAATCTCCCAAGTGGCGACTCTGAATCTCTTAATAAATAATCCCATTTCGATTGTCCTTTAATTGGAAAAAACTCCCTTATTATTATACCCCCTTCGTAGGGGTGTGAGAAAAAGGAGGTGTGATAATATGTATCCACCTGAATGCAATTAACCATAGTCAACCCTGTTTGAGCCTATAAGCCTATTTCTTTGATAACCATGTGATGAACCATACCTCATTGTTCGAGTAGCTTGTTTGTTTGAACCCTGTACCTTCCAGGAGCACTTAGATTGTTTGTTGTGATGTAAAAGTCAAAGTGTGGGGTGGAGGTGTTGTCTATAAGGAAACACAAGGGAATAGAATAAAAGGTGCAAAGTTTTTTAAAAAAAAGGAGAAAGTTGCACTTAAGAAGACTAGGAGTGATTATGAAGCAAAGTGTGGTGAAAAGTCTGGGAACACTGGAAAATGGGTGAAATGTCAATATAAGTGTATTAAAAGTGATTAGAGAGGTTAGTCACTACACCCAAATATATCCTACCCGTCCCTTCTACATTATAACCAAGTAAAGACCTATTGATCTTGGACTAAATGAACTCAATTAGGGGAGTATTACACTACAGGCAAGCCTATGGCGTATCTGTGTAGCATATGAATGTTCTTTGTGAGAGTGAGTGAATTCTTCCTATTTAAAGTTCTTGTTATCTTGAATATTATGTGTCGTGGAACTACTCTCCAGTGTTTGAGGTGAGGGCATGTGATTCATGAAAAAGAGGTAAATCTTGACCTCTCTGCAAATCATTATGAGAAAGTAAAGTATGACCAGGCATGAGAGAGTTGCCATTTGAGGTATAGATGTTACACTGCGAGAGAGATGCTTGTGACTCGTTTGTGGGGTGTCACTGTAGGAAAGAGATGGATGAAAGGAAACCTTGTAGGATGTAGTGGATTGCTCAAGGACTAGCAATGATTTAAGTATGAGATGTTGATAATAGGCTAAATCGTATAGTTTGTCTTACGTTCGGACTCTAACTTAAGGATGCTTTACTATTTTAAGAGTGTAAATAATGAAAAAATTGGCTCTAATGGTGACTTTTGTATTTCACAGGAGTGCAATACCCAAATGAAGACTTATGATGGTGATCCGGAAAAAAATTAGAACTAGTGGCCAAATTAAGGGAATGAAGCTCGGCATGGCAGAGGAAAACTCACTAGCGCGGGCATTAGCGCGACCTTAGTGCGCCCGCGCTAGCCCAATCATCAGAAGCAGAATATAACCTCACTGTCGCGGCCTTAGTGTTGGCTTAGCGCACCCGCGCTAGTCCAAATGCGGGAAAAGTTATTTGTAAGGGCAAATTCGGAAGTCCAAAGCAAAAAACACCACACAAACTATAAATGGTTTAATGCGTCCAAGAGAAGGAGAAGGAGTTTTTTTTTAGGTTAGAGAACAAGACAAGAGAGGCAAGGAGGCAACTTGGGCAACAATTCTTATCTCCCTATTTTGTTCTTTTATCAATGACTATGAATTCTTTTGTAGTTTTCATCATTTTTATGAGTAGCTAACTCTTTTTATCTAAGATTTTGGGTGAAACCCGTTGGGGATGAATTGGTTGTTATATTAATATAGTTTTGAGTTGGTTGTTAATCTCTATTTGTTCAACTACGTTTTGATTTTGGTTAATTGAAAGGATCTTCAAATAGCCATTCCTATTTATTATGTATCTACTTGAGAGAGAGTGCATATTTAGGTAGTTGTTTGAACAACATCTCTCCCGGAGTATAGGCGAGAGTCATAACCGAGGGTTTAGAGGTTGGATTAGAGATAACGATACCTCGGGTGCGATCTAAGTGAACTGTAATGCGAATCTAGCTAGCGTAGCTTGAGAGAGTGCGTCTAGTAAATTATCATAATTGCTTGAGAGAGATTATGATAGCTGGAGAGTTCATGATTGATAAAGGCAACTAAGTCAAAGCTATAAGAAACATACAACTAAGAAAATCAACAACGGGGGAAACCATTACCTTAGACCTTTATTCCAATTGTTTACAACTCAAGCATAGTTAGTTTTTAGCTGTTTATTTACTTTCAGTTTTAGTTATTAGAAATACCATCAACTATTATTTACAACGTTTGGGGAAGTTGATTCTATAGAATTTAGTAAGTCCAACCAAAGTAATTGATAGGTTAATTACCTGTGGGTTCGACTCTGGGCATAAATACTCAGATTATATTTGCAACATCCGCGTATCCTTTTATAAGGTATGGTTGGGCGAGATCACTTACGAATACAAGTTCTTTTGTCTAAATTAAACAATGTAAATATAGTATTTGTATTTCTTATTGTATGTGTATATACGTGTGCATATTTTTGGATTCTTTGTCAGAAAAAAAAAAGATTTAAATGTAATTTCTTAATGCTAAATTAACCTCGTGAAAGAATTTAGGAACCAATTCTATACTTTAAGACAACATGTAGAGCAACTCCAAATCATTTATAAAAATTGTCTCGGACTCTTGTGGAAAATTTGTGTTGCTCGGGTTCTTCAAAAGTATCACTAAGTGCGCATTGAATCCTTCAAAAGCTATTATTTTTGGAAGATCTGATACGATTAATATGATATTTTTAGAGGATTCGAGCAACAAAATTGAAAAAACGTACATTAGATTATTAGAATGACCTAATATTATCCACTTCTCTAACCAAAAACAAAAAGGACAGTTTGGTGCACTAAGCTCCCGCGATGTACGGGATTCGGGGAAGGGCCGGACCACAAAGATCTATTGTGTGTAGTCTTACCCTGCATTTATGCTGAGACCTCTAAACAAAAACAAAATATATTATCATCCCTTTGACTATTCAAACCCTAACTATAAAAAAGGTTCATTATTCTTTACTAACGCTATTGACCTTTTTTTTTTTTGGTAGAAAAGATAAACATTTCACAGATAGTTAAACGATTATATTTGGGCTTGTAGTTGGATGCATAAGCTGCATCAGATTGTGATAATAACTACTAGTTACTAAACCCCCTCTATGGGAGCTGTCTAAAGATACAACATCAAAACTAGGTAATACAATACTAGGAACAACAGAAGTAGTGCTAGGTAGAAAACTATTAGTAGTAGAGGAAGTAGATGATTTAGATAATCTAGTCTTTAGCATGCCCGCCTGATCTTGATCCAAAAAACTTTTAACAAAAACTGGAGGCGAATCCAAAAGCACACAAGTTGTTTCCCCCTGTACTACTCCATACTTAGCTAAACAGTCAGCTGCAAAGTTTTGTTCTCTGTAGATGTTTTGCACCGTAGGATTATGCAACTTCTTGAATAACAACCTGCAATCAGAAATTAAGTTAGTGTATTGTGTTGTAGGTGTCTTCAATATACCAATTACTGCAGTTGCATCCGTTTCGATGATCAGGAGTGTAAGTTGATGGGTGATAGCAATTTACAGTCCCTTTAAAAGGGCCATCAATTCTACCTGTAAACTTGAACCCTTTGGAGTTCTACCTGCAAACCCTAAAATCCATTTACAGTTTTTGTTACGAAACAATCCCCCAATGCCACTAGTATTATCAGTAAGTGATGAGGAACCATCTATATTGAGCTTGAAAATGTCTCCACTCGGTGGATGTCATTTTATATTAACTTTAGTTGAAATGCAATGCTACACTTTGGTAAAATAAAAAGAGTATAATTTGGACTCTAAGAGCTGGAGAAATTTATTGTCATATCAATGTGAACAAAGAAAAGTAATATCTTGTTGATCTTACTTTAGAAAAAAATTATTTGCACGTTTGCATACTAAGTGCTCTCACTTCTCGTTAATTCATATTTAATAATTAGTAGTAGTTTACTGCAATAAGTTTAATTGGGATAGATAGGATTCATCTATTCTTAATCAAAGGTTTTGTGTTCGAGTACCTGAAATAAAAAGAATCTTGATCGGAAGTGCTTTCGTTTTGATGGATGTTACGCGTATAAATTTGAATTAATCGAGGCCCTAAAGATACCTAATTTGACTTTCGTTTGCCTAATGTATCCAGTTGACCCCATAAAGAAAGAAAAAGTGAATTACTAGTATCACTTTTTAGTTTTTATTTTTTTATTTTTTCCGTATTTTCTACGAAGGCGATCATATAATATCAAACAAGAACGATAGCAGCAAACTTGATTTTTTTTTTCAGATAGCTAAAAAACAGAAAGTAATAAAGATTATGAAAACAAATAAGGAATTAAAGCCCATCAAAACAATCGTTCGGTTTTGATTTTTTTGTTTGATTTTAAAAGAATTACGAAGAGTTTAATTTTTGATTTAAAAATACTTGTGCGGTTAGATTGTCATCTAGGAAGAATACGTTTTAGAAAACCTTGAAAGAATATAACTGCTAAATTATCTCCAAAACATTTATAAAAACTTTTATATGAGTATAAATTAATAATTAAACCAACTAAAATTGTTTATTTGCGATTAATCATATATCTTGATAGTTGAAAAACTACACGAGTTAAAACATAGTAAAATGCAACATAAATTTGAAAAAAAGTATTGGGTGTGCGAGCAAAGTTCCACATTGGTACTTGAGAAGATTGGGAGTTTATATATAAAGTGTAGAGATCTCTTAATGGTGTGAGGCTTTTTGGAAAAAACCGTGCATGCTTGGCTTAATGCGGACAATGTCACACTATGTTAAGAGTGTATTTGGATTAGTTTAGCCCAACAACTGCTATCAGAGCTCATGTTCAGCGGGACGAATATGGAGGCGGAGTGATGGTGCGGAGCGGTGCGCATACAAGAAGAAGCTAGTTGCGGGCTTCGGGTGCCATAATACTCTAACAATATGCCACTTTTATATTGGAATATTTTGCCTTCACATTCTCTTTTTGGGAATATTTTTCATTTATCAAAATAGAACCTTCGTAAATTAATAATTTAGTATTAATTTTAGTTTTAACATAAAAAAGGTAAACTAATGGAAAAGTCACTCAGCAGCTTCACCAATTTCTTTTCCATGCACAAAGCAACAAATTAAATGATTTACTATGGTTTTCCTTAATTCAAAGCTCCTAAGTTTTCAACTTATGAAAACTTACTTGCATTTCTTCAATAGTTTTTTATTCTAATTTCTTTTAATAAGATTCTGTCTCCTACCTACCTAAATTTTGATGGTTGCCCATACTTGAGCGAGAGACTAATTCGCCAACAAAACTTAGTAAAAGTAGTCAAGTATCAATAACTGAAGTTTAAACGTCATTATTTTTGTTGCCTCAATAAGAAGAGAAATATATTAAATAAAATGGATTAGCTGTAATAACCAATTAATAAATGATTATAAGACCCACATCAGATTTTTTTGCAAATAAAATATGTATTTTCCGGTTAGGTGATATTTTAATTACCTAGACTTCAGTTAGATGACTCTTATATGGCTAAAAAAAAATACTTTTGTGTTATAAGTTTTTACTTGGATGATCATCAGTTTTAATCCATTTTATTAAATGTGTAAAATCGTTTTCTTTTAACCATTTGATATCGAAATTTTACTGGACCGACTACGCGTAGATTTAATTACTTATAAGGTGTCCCTCCTTATGACACCAAAAAAAGCCGAGCTGAATCCTAAATCGTCCGCTTTCATAGAACAATATCATGTTAACGTAGACTTAAGTGGCCATATTGCATCCTTGAGAACTATCACAAGTACAGTCGGCCTAATATGTTTAGTCTTGCTTTTATACATGTTGGGTAGGTCTAGGGTCGAAATAACCTTGTCCCGAGCAAAGTTGGCCAAATTTCACGTTACTGATGCCCTGGCTAGCGCCGGCGCCAGGCACCCTCTACGGCACTGCCAATTTTTGGTTACTATTTTTAGTGCCACATGTAGGGCTGGGCGCCACCTGTGACGCTGAAATGTCCAACTTTCCTATTTTTGTCTGTTTTGGCTCTAATTTGCACATTCCGTTCCCGATTGCTCTCGGATCATTCCTACCCATAAAAATACATCAAATTAACACATTTCACATCCTAAATCCACGAAACAAAAGTAAGATATGAGACGATATATATATATATATATATACACACTTTAAGCAAACATCAATATTCGAACAAAAATACTTAAAATCAAGGTCTTGCTAATTAAAGGTGAAAATATTTAATTTTCCTATTACACCGCTTATTGGTCAATGGTTATGGCGTAATGATTTACTACACAGTTTAAACATCCAATCATTTAGTTGAAAGCAGTCTGTATAATCATTAAGATCTTCTTAAAGTTAACCTAATCTGATTTTGATATGATAGATAATGTACTCAAATTTAGAGCTTTGATTGTGATAAGATAACTATTGAGTGCCTTTTTCTTCTGTTTCCTTTTTAAAGGGGGAAAAATAATTGAGTGTTAGGCGCACCAAATAATTTTAAATATGGTTAATATATGGCCGACTGCCGACTCAAACAGTAAACACAAAATTCTTTTTGTTTTCCCCTGTATATATTTTCTCTTTTTGTATTTATGAATTTCGCTGTGAATGTTTAATTTATCCTCATTTCCCTTGGAAATTTGATCTTAACTAGAGGTGGACCAATGTATAATAGTGATGGGTTACTGGACCCCGTCAACTTCGGTAGATTTTTTTTTTTGGGTCTCTCTATATAAGTTTATTTTAAAAAATAGTTAATTTAAATTTTTTGGCATCTTGAACAATAAACGTTTTTAATGGACATGCTCTCGTCGCGTTAAAATCTTGGTCCTCCTCCAACAACAAATGCTTTGTATTTAAAAATTGATTCCTTGAAATAGCTGCTAAAATATAATGCCACAACGATGAAATGTGCATAGCGCAACATGGTAATAGAGTCGGTAGACGTCTTGGGTTCGAGTCTTACTACCATTTACGAGAATTTTCACGTTCCAAAAAAAGGAATCAGACATTATAGTCGGAGTCAAGATTTAAAATTTGTGGGTTATGAATTTGCCACCGAAATCATATATTCTTTAATTATTGAGTTCGCAATTAAATCTTTGTACATATTTAATGAATTTTCTAATATAAATATAGAATCTGTACAAAAATTACTGAGTTCGCCCGGACCTGTAGGTTCTTCTATAGCTCCGCCCCTGATGAATGTGGAGGTGATAATGGAAGGCAATATGTGTGAAAAATCACATTATCATTATTATAGCCAATACAAATGGTAAGAAAAACAAGTAAACATAGATTGTGACTAGTAAACTGCATCTATCCTAGCTTAGGCATGACCAAATTTATCGCTCACCAAACAATGTCTTTTCCTTTTCAATAAATTAATTTTTATATACACTAAGTGAATATTTTTAACATAAATATAGAATTTAAATAAAAAATATTGAGTTCTATCGAACTCATAAGTAGAACGGTAGCTCCACCTCTGATTGCATCTTATACGATAGTTTACGTTTCTTGAATTAATTTTATCCATGGTCATTGAACTTTTGTGTTTGCTACTTAAAAGTCACTTTTTTTTTTGTTACTTAAAAATCATTCAACTTTGTATTCATAACACAAAAGTCACTTTTCTTTCTTTTGTTACACCAAAATCATTTCACTTTGCTCTACAACAACAACAACAACAACAACAATCCAGTATAATTCCACTTAGTGGGGTCTGGAGAGGGTAGTGTGTACGCAGACCTTACCCCTACCCTGGGGTAGAGAGGCTGTTTCCAAATAGACCCCCGGCATCCTTCCCTCCAAGAACTTCCCACCTTTGCTCTTGAGGAGACTCGAACTCACAACCTCTCGGTTGGAAGTGGGGGTTGCTTACCATTTCACTTTGCTCTAGTTATCACAAAAGTCATATTTTTACTTGGAAAGTCTATTATACCCTTGATATTATGTAAACCTTCATATTTATGTAATACCTTCTATATTATACACTATATAATATATTTTAACTATGTAATTTATTTATTATTTTTATAATATACCCGTATATTTAATTTTTTCTTAACGTTAATTTTCACAAAATATTAGTAGCGTTATTAAATTTGTCAGTAATATTAATATATATTAGTAGAGAAATAAATCGGCAAGTGTATTTTCATGAGAAAATTCGCAGGTAAACAAACAAAGAAAATGAGGAACAAGTCATATGTTAATCTGAAGGAAAATCCCTAGATACTACATGCAAATTTAGATGGGGATATTTTCTTAGGGATTTATCTGGGCAATTGGTTATTTGAGAAATTATACCACTATAAATTTGGGAAAAATCGTCCAAAAAAACGACCAAAGTTAGTCGGTAATGGCCAATAACCATCCAAAATGTGACCATTAATGTGTGGTTAGTATTTTGAAGATTGAAAGGGCATTCCGACCAAAGTCGGTTGTTAATTATTGATCAACTTCGGTCGGTCAATTAAATTAAAAAAAAAATTGCTGAAAAAGTTGTTTTTAACGCTACTAATATATCTTGGAAATTAAACTTAAGAAAAAATTAAATATACGAATATATTATAAAAATAATAAATAAAATACATAGTTAAAAATATATTATACAATATATAATATAGAAGGTATTACATAATTATGAAGGTTTATACAATACCAAGGGCATATTACACTTTTCAAGTAAACATGTGACTTTTGTGATAGCTAGAGCCTAGAGCATAGTAAAATGATTTTTGTATAACAAAAGAAAGAAAAGTGACTTTGTGTAATGAACACAAAGTTAAATAATTTTTGCGTAACAAAAAAAAAGTGACTTTTGAATAACAAATACAAAAATTCAATGACCATAGATAAAATTATTTCTATCTTCTTTGTAATAAACTCCACTCAACTTTTGCCTTGCACATTGATATACGTCAAATTTCCATGGGCTAATAGTCAGTATTACATTTAATTTGGTAACCAAAAATCAACGAATAACATGTTATAATTGATTAAAATTTTACCAATATCTTCCTTTATTAAAACATGGGAGGAAAAAAAGAAGTAAGAGAGGTTTGTTTGACTACCAATCAGTAATCAGCGTATTCTTTTGTCCATATACTTACCTACTCACTAAGTTTTTCCTCCACTGCGCCTGTGGTGATACTCATTTTTCTTTGTGGGCCCCAATATCGTGAGCCCATTTGGACATGAGAATTTTTTAATTTTTTTAAAAAAATTTATTTTTTTCGAAATCAAATCATAAAATTTATCTATGTTCACTTGAAAATGAATTTTAAAATTTTTTAAAAATTTAAAAAACTCCAAAAGCTGTTTTTCAAAATTTTCATTCAGATCACTCACAAAAATTCAAAAACAACCTAAAATTTTATTAATGTCCAAACATAACTCAATTGAAACAAAAAAATTTACCTTTTTTTGGAATTTTGCAATTCTTATGTCCAAACGCCCAAACCAAAACATATATAAAATATATATTATATCGGTTATTATTTGTTGAAGCGGCTAAATATATATATATATATATATATATATATATATATATATATATATATATATATATATATATATATATATATATATATATATAT
>MU760468.1:13455-31826 GCA_026770625.1 Nicotiana glauca
TGGAGCTACCAAATCCACCATCCGTTTCTGTTATGTGGGCCCTGTTTGCATTTAGAAATAGTATTCACTAGCCACTTTTTTTTCTTGTTTTTGAAAATAATTATTGTCCTATAGTTTTAAATTTCATAAGTAAAACTTCATAATAGTGGCTATTTTTTAATTACGGGGTCTAAAAAATGACTATTTATAAATTTTACTTGCATTTATTCGCCACTAAAAGTTATCATAGTGTTGCCATTTAAAATCAAAGTAATTCTTATTATTTGTTTGTGTTATATTAACCATTCCTTATATTTTCGCATGAAAATATTTTTATGGCTTACCGGAAATAAATAGAATGATATATTTTACAACAGAAAAAAAGGAAAAATTCAACTACAAAAGCACTATTTCAATAAGAGAAAGTGAACTAGTGCTTTTAGACAAAGATAGGCCAAGTATATAATAATTAAAATAAAATCAATTTATCCCCTTTAAACTGGAATATTTTATAAAAAATCAAGGTGATTTAGAGCTTGAAAATGATTATAAAGAGATAGAGCACTGATAAAATAACATTTAATACCAGCCAAGGGGGAAAAAACGTGTTTCCATCTCAAGAAGAAAAGGATTCATAAAATATAATACTAGTATTAAAAATATAAAAAAGACTCCAAGATATTATTACGTTCTTGTGACGTCAAAATTCCCCGAATATGACGTCTGTATAACCCCCACAGGCACACAAAATTAAAGAACTTTCTTTTTTTGCTTAATGAAAAAAATAAAAAAGAACTTAAGTATTTTTTTTTTTTGTTCAAACAAAAAATTTTAAGGAGTAAATAAAGGAATGGAAGGAAAATGTAAAAGTCATTATAAATTTACACTTCATAATTCATTTTTGCAAAACTCTTTGCAGAGTATTTATTTTTTTTTATCTTTTATCTTTTACTATTAACTGCATATACTAAAAGGACACTTGCTTGTCTGGATCCTATTGCCCTTAACTACACTAAGAAAAATTATTTAAAGGTATCTTATAATTTAGAGAATAAAATAAAGAAAAGAAGAAAATGGAATAGTGACATAGACAAGGAGGAAACAAAAAGGATATGATTATTTATAAGTAAAAGAAAAGAGGACACTTGCCATTATATTCCTACAAATCCAACAGTTTTAGGTGCAAATATTTCAATTATTTCTATATCATATTGTATTATATAGTTTTAAATACATAAATATTATTTCAAATATTAAAAATTCAATATCTAAATTTACATACGATACTAAATGCATAAATTCTTATTGGAATACTTTTTTATTTTCTTAGGAATATTAATGCAAAATGACTCCACCGGAATGGGGCGGTCACAGAATCCTAAAGGCTTGTCGGCCCACGCGTATAGCTTATTGGTCTGTTTTAGTGGAATTTTAGATTGGATTGATTCGGATATTTAATAGAAATTTTCGTAAAGCACTATTCCCTCCGGTCCAAAATAAGTAATTTTTTTGCCTTTTTTTGTGATCCAAAATAAGTGATTTTTTCAGATTTCAAGAATGAATTAATTATTTTTTTCCTACATTGTCCTTGGAGTAAATAGTATTGGAATATGTGTTAGGAGTGTTTATGTGAGATAGTAAAGGTTAATATGGTCAATTCTATTTCTAATTAATGCTAAAAGGTGTATTTCTTAATTTGTGTAAAAACATCCAAAAAAAATCACTTATTTTGGATCGGAGGGAGTATTTTTTAGTAGTAATTAGTCATTTATAGATATCATTTGCTATATTATGAAATATAGATACCTTTTTTTGTGATTATAAGATGTATTTGATGTATTTAAGCTATTGTATTCATGAATATTGTAGCAAAAATAGGCGTGAATCAGGAAAGTCTAACTAATCAGTTGTTGTATTCGACTGTATTTATGGAATGAAACATGGGATTACGGCTGGATAGATTATTGTATTCGACTGTATTCACGGCGTGAAATAGGGGATTACACTGTTTTTAAAACGAAAAGTCAATCAATTAACATAATAGACTCCTAATATAACTCAACAAACTCAATTATAACACATAAATTTTGTATTTTTCAGTGATAAAAAAGATTTTCAACCGCAAAATACCCCAAAAACATAACAATCTTTAGAGAAACTATATAATACATCTGAATACATAAATTATATTAATTAAAAAATATATGAATACATTTATGGTATATAGCGAGACAACGAATACAATGAAATAGATAGAATATAGAGGGATACATTGAAATACAATAAGAAAAAAAGACACCGAATACAATGAAATACATAAAATACAACGAGATACATTAAATTGCAATGAGAAAAAAAGATAGTGAATATAATTTAAAAAAAAGGTAATAGAATCTTTAAATTGCTCAACCCTAAACTTCAGACAAGTCTACGTAATGCTTTTCAGCAAAGGCACGATCCACGGTGATAGAACTTCAAGCCTTTCAAAGAGAATCCTTTCTTCTCAAATCTTCCGATAATCTCACCAACCAGACCACGTTGGACACCATGAGGCCTGATCATGGTGAAAGTCTGCTCCAAGCCTTGGAGTTCATCAAAATCGGAAATTTCTGAAAACAATCAAAATGTCGTTGCAGTCCTTGTAGGTAGGGGTGTTCATAAAAATTCGAAAAATCGAACCAAACCAAAAACCAAACCAAATCGACCAAAAAAACCGATACTTTTTGGTTTGGTTTGGTTTTGGTTTTGAATTTTAAAAAACGATCAAATTTAGTTTGGTTTTGGTTTTAATCGGAAAAAAAAAACCAAACCGGCTATCCTATTTCAAATTTATTATTACACATAAATGTTAATAGTTTGCACTTTTAATATAGTTTTTTACCTTTACATTCTAGTTTGATTTGTTGTTTTCTTTTGTTTAGTGTAAGAAGTCATTTCGTGTTAAAAATAATATATTTTTAATTGAGTCCTTAAATTATTCATCACTATTTGATTCAATTATCATCAATATATTTTGGTAAATAATAGATTTGTCAAAGGGCAATTGATTTGATAGTGTTACATTGAAAATGTGGTCACCGGAATATGTATTTGGTAGTGTATGTCTTATATTTAAGAAAAAACCGACAAATAATCGAAAAAACCAACATATACCGAATCGATAAAAATCGACTTAATTGGTTTGGTTTGGTTCTAATAATTGAAAAACCGACTTACTTGGTTTGGTTTCTTTTTAGAGAAAAATCGATCCAAACCGAACCATGAACACCCCTACTTGTAGGATTGATTTTTAGGGTCGGAACGTTTGATTTTGGATCCGGAAGTGAAAACATACTGTAGGAATATGCCGTTGTACTTGTCGGATGCACGAGCCAGAGCAATTTCTGAAGTGGGCTTTGCACAAATTCGGTGAAAGGAGGAGGGGAACAAAAATTTTAATGGGACGAGGGAAGAGAATGGGATGTATCAAAGTAGAGAGAGAAAGAAAATAGTATAACTGATTGGCGTATTTAGTGGCTTAGGGCTAGGAGGTAACCAAAATTAAATATTTTTCTATAAACCTTAAAAGATATCTATAGAATATAATTTTTTTAAATTGTATTATTTAAAATAAATAAGGTGTTAACCTTTGCTATAGGAGGTAAAAATTCCTTTAATAACAAATCAAATCAATTGTATCGGATTTTTAAATGTATAAATCAAACCAAACCAACAAGCTCGGATTTTTCAATCTCGATTTTTCTCTGAATTTTCTATTTTTTCGGGTTTTTAGGTTTTTTTCGATAAAGTTTTTATAGAACAAAATATGTAATTTGTGCTCTAAATATTTCTTTAGTCCTAGTAAAATATAACTATATAATATATTTTTCAAAAGAATAACACAATAATATGTGATAAGTCATAACATTATGCTAAAATATTCAATAACAAAAATAATTAAACCGACGATTTGTGTAAAGATCCTTTTTTTGATTTTTATCTAGTGTCCGGCACTCATTATGGATCCTAAAAAAATTCAAATTTGCATTGTGTAAGGTATATTAAAGAAGGAAGTACTTTCTATCGAGATTTTCTCTATTTTTAGAGTACAAATTCGAGACCTCTGATTAAGAACAAAGGAATTATATCCCATCCCACCACAATTTTAATGATCTTTCCTACCTCTATTAACAAGATTCATGGCTTACTTTCCATAAGGAAATATAAATAAATGAAAACATGAACATAAATATATGGCTGGAAATTGAAAGGAAGTAATAATTTTATAAGAACATCATGGAGCCTTTGCTACAATTGGAAAGGTATTACGATCATCTTTTTCGTCCATTTTTAATCCACCAATCATCACATGACATGTGAACATCCTAAAATAGCAAATGGCATCCCCTTGGATGACATAGGCAAACACATAAGAGATTATCTTATTTAGTAAACCTCCCACAGTCCCACTTATCATATGTTAATTTTTTTTTTGAAATAAATAGTGTTTCTACTTAAAATATAAGAATAAAAACAAGAACGAAAAGCAAATAATTTCTGGAATTTTTTTAGCTTTTAACCAGCGTCAAAAACTATTTAGAGTCGATAGTC
Source organism: Nicotiana glauca (assembly GCA_026770625.1). Taxonomy (NCBI): domain Eukaryota; kingdom Viridiplantae; phylum Streptophyta; class Magnoliopsida; order Solanales; family Solanaceae; genus Nicotiana; species Nicotiana glauca. The sequence goes on from MU760468.1 coordinate 18,025, forward strand.
AAAAAAGTACATAAATTTTATATATATATTTCAATTATTATGTTGATAGCGACTATATAGTAATATTATTTTTTTTTAGTTTATGTGACGTGCTAAAAGTGAAAAAAACCCAATAGTAAAAGGTGATGTAAGGCTAACATAGAAATGATAGAATTCAAGCGTGAGTGAAGAGTTTGGGATTTTTCTTCTACTTTGTTGACACTTGGCAATTGGCATGAAACATTAGCTCCTCAATCTTTTTTCTTTTCCCTTTATAGATTAAGTAGTAAAGCAATAAGAAAGTCCACTTCTGAGCATTATATCCTTGTTTACGTGGCTTGAAAATTGAGTTAAGACTTCGATTTGCTGGAGGTTTTGAGGGACCAATGGAGAGTGGAACATTTACTGGTTACCAATATTTGAATTTTTTTTTATCCTGATGTTCACGTCAGCTTGTGCATACCTTAATTAATTTCACGGGATATTTTTCATCTTCTACCAGTAATAGATATAAGGTAATTTTATCTACCAAAGCTTAGATAGACAAAAAAAAAAATTACCTAAATTTGACGTAAGAGCTTATTGGTTCTTTCAGCCCCATCATTGAACACTATGTTACACGTTTGTATGCAATTTTTAGAGTATTTGTAGCCAATAAGAGATTGACATTTCTAAAGAACCATTGTCTGTTAAACCCCACAAAGATTGAACTACGTAGTGGCCAAGATTTTGGGTTGTAGTCTCTTTATTATCACTTTGCAATTTTAAAATTCCATCACATTTGAGTCGATTTGTATGAAAACCAAATCGTCAAACACATATCACCAAATAAGATAGTGCACAGGTAGCTACTAATTATAGATATATTTTCTCTCTGGTCACTGTTTAAAATGTATTTACTTTTTAATTAATGCTTAATAAATTTTTATCTGCCCGGATAAAAAAACTATTGTCCTAGATATGGGTGTTGTGTAAATATTAAGGACATGGTTTCCTTAACTTCATGAATGTTGTGTAAATATTAAAGACAAATTATCATGTACTTGAACCTTCCATTGTTAAACTTTAGGACATTATGTCCTTAACTTCATATGTGCAATGTAAAAGTTAAGGACATGGTGTCCTTAACTTCATGTGTGCAATGTCCTTAACTCGTATTTGCACTTTATGTTGTTAAACTTTAGGACCTCATGTCCTTAACTTCATATGTGCGGTATAAATATTATGGACATCATGTCCTTAATATTTACACATCACTCATGAAGAAAGGTTAAAAATATTTTTTCGTATTAACTTTAATAGAGTAATAGTAATATTGCTCGTCATTAAAAATACTGGATAAAAATTAAATATATCATGTTAAAAAGTAGCTATTTCGCGCCATTTCAACACCGTTGTTCATATACCCGATGGCATATTTAGAACTTAGATATTGTTTATTACAAGGTGAAAGAATGTGTTCTGAAAAATATATTTAACTCAATTTATAGTTAGTTTTTTTTTTGCACCTATATAAGGTTCGACCCAAAACCATAATATTTGCCTCACCCCATCAAAAAGGCAGCGTGATACACTAAATTCTCATTATATATGGAATTCGAAAAAGGATCGAACCACAATACAAATATAAATAAGTAGCCAAGATTTAGGGTTGTGCTTTCTTTTTCGCCTTCCAATGAATCATTCTTCACCTTTTCTCTTTTTTTCTTCCTGGTGGGGGTTTGGGGAGGGGGATGGATGGTGTAGGGACCACGGGATTTAAAGAACTACTCATTCATAGTATTATGCATTTAATATATTATATATAAACCAACAACGATGGTGGGAAAGTGATAAGTACTCCTTCATCTTTAATCGGAGATATCGGATTCGAATCCTGGTATGTAGTCACCTTTAATAGGAAGTGCTTTATCCCCCAATGTGGACTTTATGGCGCAAATTCGGATTTAGTCGGGTCCCAATCGGATTCGAGTCTCGGTATGGAGTTACCTTTATTAGGAAGTATTTTATCCCCCAATGTAGATTTTCTGAGGCAAATTCCGAAATACCGAGTGGGAAGCAAGTGATCAATTTGCTTTTTCATTTTGGTTCAAAATAAGTGTCCAGTTATATAATCAAGAAAGAATTCAATTTGTTTTTACAAATTAAATCCCTATGTACATATCCCTAAAAAGTTTTCTTACTCCTTACATTAAATATTTAATTAGGGGTAGTTTAGTCATAGTATGTATTTTTATATAGAATTTAGTATTTTCTTAATGGGCGTATTAAAAGCGAATTGGTCACTTATTGTGAACCGGAGAGTAATTGCTTTCAATTAAGACACATACCCCTTCCATTTTTATTGACTAAATGATTACTTGTTTCTATCATTTTTCAACACCTAGCTAGCTTTAGGATTTGGTGCACTTTTTGGAGTTTGTTAGGAAATGCAACTTTAGTTGGAAGTTTTTGGATTTGCTAGGATATTGACTTAAGTGGCCAATTTCCAATTGCAGGAGCTTCATTCACTAGAGTTTTAGAAGTTGTATGTATTACTTTATCCATAAAAATAGTTCAACAATATACAAAAGTTATATTATTAATCAATTACTTTTATGTGGTGCACTTAGGATTAATCTTATTGGATACCGGTTTGAAATAACATGTAAAAAAACATAGGCTCTCAACATCATTTTTTTATATATATAATAAACAAGAGGAACTTTTTGTTCTTTTGTCAATTATGTGATGAAATAATGATAGAGGGAAATAAAGGGACGATGAAAGACGCATAAGTGACCTATGCATGTCGCAATTTTTCTTGCATAATAATTTAATATTTGAGAATTTTAAAGGGTATAAATTATTCCATTTATCCAACAAATTTGGTTCACCTAATTTACTCTCTACATTGATGCAGAACTCCTTGTGTTATCTTGGCAGACGGAATTTGTACCTTTCTAGATTCAACAATTAAACTCAATGTTTTTCAAAATGAATATAATTTATTATATATTATTTTTTCACACAAACACGCAAATATAATTTGCGGCAATGATTATTTTGTAATTACAAAAGTTGAAAAGTGGCTATTTATGAATTGAGACTTTTTCCTTCATGTACCACATATGAAACCTTATTATCAAAAATGTCCATAGTTTCATATTTACTCGTCATGTTCACAGTTATTCTACAAAATATATACCATTCATTAAATACCAATTATTAGGAGTTGATTCCTTCCTAATTAGGCGCGCTACAAATCTGGAACTAAATATTCTTCCAGATATTCCTATTTAGGCGCGCTACAATAATGGAAGTAAATATTCTTCCAGATATTTTCCACCATTGACAACCATTAAAAGGCTTGAAAGCTTTGAATTCAAATTTGGGTTTTCAAAAATCATTATTTGTTTGGATTGGGTGTTGTTGAAAATAATCGGGAATATGGTTTGGAGTTTATATCTCAATATTGAGGGTTTTTGGTGAAGACTAGACTTGGTTTTGACTGAATTTCATATTGAAACTCGAAGAAGAAGTAAGACATATTGCCGAAATTATAGATAAATTGTAGATTATTTATATTCTGATTGTAGATGCTTTATTTTCTGTTTTTACAAATAAAAAATGGCTAAAACTTTTACAAATCTTCTGAAAAACGCAATTATGTCAAAAATCACAATTATGCTACAATTGAATGGGAACTGGATATAAAAATTCAATGTACCCAGTTTGTAGATAAATTATAGATTATTTGTATTCTAATTGCAGATGCTTTGCTTTCTGTTTTCACAAATCAAAAACGACTAAAACTTCTACAAATCTTTTGCAAAAAATAAAATTATGTCGAAAATCCCAATTAAACTACAATCGAATGGAAATAGGGATATTAAAATTTAATATACCCAGTTTGTAGATGAATTGTAGATTATTTGTATTCTTATTGTAGATGCATTATTTTCTGTTTTCACAAATCCAAAACAACTAAAACTTCTACAAATCTTCTGCAAAAAATGCAATTATGTCGAAAATACAAATTAAGCGACAATTGAATGAGAAATTGTACCGGTGTCGAAAATACCAATTAAGCTACAAGCTATAATCAAACCTCAATTCCATTATCATCTATTAGTGACGTAACTTGGGCAACGTTTGGAGTCTGGTTTATTGGACATCTGATGTTAGTCGATCCATTAATCCCATTTTGAAGAAAAGTAGAATTCTCCAATATTACTTCAGTGTTACTGTGATAGACAGAAGAAGAGGACATAAGATGTTCCATAGATGAGTGACGTTTCACGTATTTGTTGAGCTAAAGAGGGAAGCCATTGATAGCGAAAGGAATCTCGAAATCGTAGGCTATTGACGTCGCAGTGCAGCTGTCTTGCCTGTTTTTGAACTTTTGTTCTCCAGTAATTCTTAACCTCGAAGCTTAAAACGTGGGAGGGGTGGGATATACGGTACCTTGAATTAAGGAGGGATATACGCTGCATTAATTATACCCTTAAAATACACTATGGTATAGAATTGATAATTTGATATACTAAATGTAATTATATCAAACCTTAAACATTGAGGGTTATAAGGTTTCCTATATGGTATAGGAATGTAAAAATTCCTTGTGGTGTTTCATCATGGGCTGTTCAAGTAGAGAGTTCAGCCTAGTCCTAAACTCTTTGTTTTAGTAAAATCATGACCCTTGAGCAGGTCCGTGAAATAGGTTGTCATTGGTTCGATTCGGCCGTGAGGCAATCCATATTCTATACAATAGCAATTTTTCAATTACTGCACCAGAAGAAAAAAATAAAATCTTTTGAAAATCATCCAAATCACCTTACATATCCCCACGACTGGTACAATTTTTTGTTAACATAGCATTCTGTATTTCTAACCTAACCTATCCATGCATTGCGAATACAATGTTCAGTTTACGGTATTCAACTCTACAAAACTAATGTGACAGTTATTTTACAAATGAAATTGGGTAAAGATCGCTGTTAGATTTCGGCAAAAAGCATATAAATTTTATATATTTTATTATAACTACAAAAATGTGTGTGCATACTAAAAATATTTTTTTTTAATCTATTATTTTGAGAACAGCTATACAATTTCATTTTCCTAATTAAATTCTGTGGTGCTAATTCATGCACAACTTATTGAGAAATTTAGGTACAAAGAATTATACCAAAGGATAACATGTAAATAAGAATAAATGGATTATCATTATATAAGAATACTGAAAGAGAGAACTACACTTAAAATGTACAGAGATACCGAGACTAGAATGCGTCAGAACTGAAGCTGCCACCAATGTCAACCAAGTGATTCGCTCTACAAAGATTGAACACTATTACACATTGTAGTTCAACTTCTTAACAACCGTGGTGTCCAACACCAACTTGCACGAACCTTAACTAACTCCACAAAGTACCTAATACTTCCCACAACACATGTAGCAGCAAAGTTCCAACACGGAGAAATCAATTTTGCCTTCAGTTTACACCACTGTAACACATTGAAGTTCAACTTTCTTGTGTTTCTTTCATCCCACGCATATGCTTTTGCTAGTTTGTTGCAGATCCATGGTAAATATATGGTTGATCACAAAACAAAATAACAGAACTATATAGTCATATACTACTGCATTGACGTTCTAATAGTCATGTTACAACCCATTAAACCAAAACCAGTATCCTCCAAATCTATCAGATATCACAAAAACCACTAAAACATTCAGGAAACTTTTTACAGCAAATGTTCTTGCAATTCTTTTCCTATGCCACAAAGACTGAAAGTACACACCATTATTAGGTTTGCATAGCATCTGCAGTAGCATGATAGTTTTCCAACTCCTTGTCAAGTTCTTCTGCTGACTTCTCAATGCCATTCTTTCTCCCCCTACCGCCACGACCACGGCCACGTCGACCTCCATGGCCACGACTGCGCCCACGCCCACGCCCCGATGCAGTACCGAAACCTCCACGGCCCCTTTGACTAGAGTGAGAAACAAGACAATTACTTAGAATTCCAACAATTTGTTTAACCAAAACAATAGGACCACCATCTTTTTCCTTTATCAAGGGTTTCATCTAATTAGTTTATTTCCACAAATAACAGTAATTTCAATTGGATATAGTTATCACTTTTACTTAATCATATATTCGAGTTAAATTAAGACGATGCAACCATGAAAAAGAGAATACGCTAAACATCTAACTGCGAAAAAGGACTCCCAACTCCTCAATCTCTAGTATTCAACATCAAGCGTACATTTGATTGGCTGATCCAAAAGGATCTCTTCATTAAACATTTCATTGTAAATAAGAGAGAGATTGCACTAACAGAGAAAAGTGAGCTACGTGTATCATCAACTTCAGTGTGAGATGTAAACAATTGCAAACAAATACACATTCTACGTCCAAACTCTCCACAATAGAAGATATGTCTTGCGATAGCTCAAGATGAAACAATATGAATCCTATTAGGCTAATTTGTTAAAATTGCCTTAAAGCAAAAATCCACCATTCTACTTGTATATGGCCTTAGGGCCAGCCTCCAAACAAACTTGCTCCACCCCTACCCTCCTGGTAACTAAACATCATCCAGAGAATAAATAACTGTGCACACCAGAAACTCACCTTGAACCACGATTAGCAACAAACGCAGAACCCCTTCCACGAGCTGAACCAGGCCTGCACACCACATAGGTTCACATTAACTGCTCAACAATATATTGGACAACATTTCACCCGTAAAACATTTACTACTTTTGAGATACAATATTCCTATAAGACAACCCCAACCAAAACCACCACACCCTAAATAAAAAATCAACTATAAACAAGCAAATGACTCACATCAACAGAAAAAAAAACACAGATCTGTCATTATAATAGGGCAAGAATGAGATCAATTAACAAGCGATATTTGGCTAAAGCACTACTACAACAACAACAACCCAGTATAATCTCACTTAGTGGGGTCTGGGGAGGGTAGTGTGTACGCAGACCTTACCCCTACCCTAGGGTAGAGAGGCTGTTTCCAAATAGATCATCGGCATCCTTCCCTCCAAGAACTTCACACCTTGCTCTTCGGGAGACTCGAACTCACAACCTCTTGGTTGGAAGTGGAGGTTGTTTACCATCAGAGCAACCCCTCTTGGTTGGAGGTGGCTAAAGCACTACTAAGAAGCTAAAAGCAATTATGTGGACCATTTGCTATTACCAACAACACAACACTGAGTGCAAAATATTCTGAAAGTAAAATGGTGGTACGTAAGCATGGCTGTCACACAGACAACCAGAGATACCAAGAGAGGGAAAGAAAGAAATTAATATTACATACGTCATGACAACTGTCCTCCTTCCACTTCCTCGTCCAACATCTACACGAGCTGATAAAGGCATGTCTGTGAGGGGAGCAACAACTTCTATCTTCATTGGCTTCCCATCCAACTGAACATTGTTGTATCTTTTAAGTGCTTGGTATGCATCACTCCTTCTGGCAAAAACCACCTCAGCTGCACCCTGTAAGTGATAAACAATTTACCATAAAGGGTAACTCCAAAAACTATACAATTTACCATAAAGGGTAACTCCAAAAACTATACAAGCTAGTACTACAAAAACAACTAGGGAATATAATCTAAAAGAAACAACTGACAAACTGATACAAGTGTAAAAGACGCAGAAAAGCAGGATGTTTAAAACGATTAATTCAGCACCACGAACTAACAGTTGAAGATTAAAAATAAGAGAAATATAAAGTCATCAAGCTAGACACCAGCATCATTGGCCAGCTGTTATGATAAAAGTGTATAGAGCAGCTGATGTGAAATTATATGGCAAGTTAATGAGAACAAAACATATTCAGACATATGTGCCATGCAGATTATTATCTGTCCATACACGAGACTCCAATATTCATTTTTCACAGGCTTAGCTGCCAAGGAGTCTTTTATTCCTGCAACCTCACTGCTTCAAACCAATGATTTCTACTCCATCTCAAATAACAGATGTGATCCTTTGACATGACACAATTATACAAAGATAAAGAGCTCAAAATGAGTAAGGATATTAATTAGAAAGTATGGGATATACGAATGGCATGTTTATGAGCTGAAAGCTGTTTCCAAATGTGGGTCTCGTGTATTACTTTGCATCATCAAAAAAACTAGATACTCCTTAAGTCTCATAGGAGGCTATTTCCCGGTCAATTGAACTTCTAATACTCAAATACCAGTAGATGCATTTCTAAACCACATCAAGCTTCAACCCATTCCCTTACTAGGTTCTTCTCGGAAACAGTTGGTAACATTCCTAGAGCTAGAAGCAATGATAACTCTTTTATGAGAAGGTGATAAATTGTTTCATTTATAATATGCAGCTTTAAGCCCAAGCTGAATTGTACTTCAATTTTCTAGTTCAAACTAAGCAGCATACACATCACCAACTGATGAATAACTTGTGCATGTGACAACCAAGCAATACGAGTAAAAGTTAACGCAGAACTATGCTTTAAATTAGCAGAAAATAACTTACACTTGGACGACCATGTTTGTCATAGTGGATAGCATATCGTATCAGTTCACCAATCTCGGAGAAGAGTTCCTGTGTAGCAAGTCCTCTTTTAACAGATCTTGAAAGATATCTATTCCGAAGAAGTATATATTTGAAATACATGCACAAGTTGTACCCTTATATCTGAATTTGTCACTCCAGCATCCAAATTGGAAACATACACCTTAGTGCCACTCTCCAATCCAGATGATATTCCTGCAGCTCTAAGACTATCTTCAAACAAGCCATTGCCATTCTGCCATGGCAAATTCTTCGTTCTGCGGAAAGACTGAAGAGAGCATGCCCAAAATATATCCAGGTGGAAAGTTAAAAGTCAGCAATACTACCAAAAAAAAGACAGATAACCATTCTTCAAGATTAAATCAGATATCATCAGCGTTCCATCGAACTAGGAGGAGTTTCTTATGTCGAATTGCTCAAAAACAATGAAATCTAATAGAGAAAGAGGAATGAACTATCGATAAAAGTGATGGTGGAATGAAGGATTTGACCCACTGCACATCAACAGGTCCTTAAACAAAAGGTGAGAGCTCCACTTCTGATGTTCAGTGAAGGAAGCCACTTTTGCAAAGAGGCCATGAACTAGATTGTAACAGAAGATCTCGACTTCACAGCAGTTCCACATATTGCAGTAGGATCCTTTAGGACAATCACAAACTCCCTTTTAAAGCAATTGCTATTAGATAGTGAGGATTAGAGATGGTTAAGAAAGTACGACCCTCTAGATGTTATGGAAATTAAAAGGTGAAATCTCTTTAATTTTTTCCAGTTAAAGAAGCACCTCAAGCAACATGCTACACAAAGAAGCAATGTGCCACAACAGGGCCACCTGAATATCCCATTTTATCAAAATCCATTGCACGTTCCTCGAAGAAAACCCATTCGAATGGAAGGAGTTAGAGGATCATCAATACTTTGCACTACCATTTGACAGCAAGTGAACTTTCTCCTTATAGCCAAACATGTCAATATCTCTTGTATGTCAATTCTATAGCAAATATACGGAGAACCCTCCGTTTCATTTCTAAAGCATATGAAATTGTCTAGGAAATGCAAAAGACTCCATCAGTTTCGAGCTTGCCTTGGCAATTCTGTTGGCAGATGGCCGAGCATTTACACCAAGTGGCACTTTACGAGGAGCTCCTGTTGTTCTTCCACCTCTAAATGATCCTCCTCTTCCACGTCGGGACCTGCCTTGTCCTCTACCACCTCTCTCAGTATTTCTCCTACTCGTTATCATATCGTCAAGAGTCATATCCAAGGAAGCCATGAAGTATTCAGACAACAAAAACCTCAGCTGAAAATCAGTCTGCAGACAAGGACGAAGTAGTTATATATTTTTGTACTTAACAAAGAGAGAACAAAAGTTGAAACTTCTGACAACACACTCACATTAAGGAACAATACACAAATCAGAGATAAAGCTCTAACAGACAAATATTCTAAAATATATAGGCAACAAGAACATGTGATAGTTAAAACACATGGAATCATAGACGGTATAAGTTTCATATCAACAAGTAAACTGGTTAATTCAACACGGATCTGGCATAACCATGGATCTACAAACCCAACACCAAAATGTGCCAAAGCCCATACAAGTTCTCTATATCAATTCTTCGACTTGTTGAGGAAATATTATAGACATAGAGTTAAAACATTATAAATCCACAATAATACATAAATCTTACCAATTATATTCAGTCTCAAAAGTAATTTGTCCCCAATTTAGACGGATGAATTAAATCAATGATAAACTAAAAACATGTATACTAAACACACACACAGATGTAAATCTGCAAACAAAGGCAAACCCTGTGTATATACTAAGAAAACTATTAAACATGAACAAATATTAAATTCTGAACAAAGTAACTCACATAATCAACGGGTTCATTGGCATCCTGAACCCATAAAGTTCAAACCCTAGATCCGCCAAATCAGCATACAGATCCATAATAAAACATGAACTTAGCAACTTGTGTTACATCAACTTCTTTATGGGTTCGTACGGGACACAGATGTGTAAATATACGGTACCGGTGTGTGCAATTTTTTTGCTAATTCATAATATCTATTTAAGAATCAAGAATCCGCACAAAAACTGCTTTACCCATTTATGACCCGGTCAATAAGGGCACAATCAACAATAAAAATCAAAGATCCATGTAATAAACACGAGAAAAGAACAGAAACTTACCAAGATCTGCGATTATCGGAGGAAGAAGTAGAGAAATAGAGGAGAGGAAGGGGAGGAGGATGGGGAAAATTATAAAATTGAATTTTTAATGGGTGAAAAGGGTAAAGATTGAAGCTTTAATGGGGGTAAAGATTGATATTTTAATGGAATTGAATGAGATTCATGAAAAGATTTGATCTAGAGGGACAGCAGCTGGATTTCAGAGAGAAGGAACTGGTGGCTTAGGGTTACGAATTTGCTTTTTGTACAGAGGAGTAATTTAAGAAGTTTTGTATGGGGTAGGGTTGTTGTGAGGGTGGGGAGGTCAGCAATTTATGGAGAAAAACACGGTTTCTAAGCCCATAAAAACAGGCGTTCCTTCCACGCACAAAGATGGCCTTTTTCTATAGGCCCAAATTATGGGCATTTGTTTTACATTCATATACCGCATAGGAAATCTTTTTACCCTATATATTTAAGGTTTGAGTAAATTACACTTAGTATATCAAATTATCAATTATATACCATACTTAATTAAGGATCTAATTAATGGATTGTTTTTACTCCTTAATTAAAGGTATCCATATTTAATTAATGGGCAGTTTTTACTCCTTAATTAAAGGTATCCATATATCTCACGTTTCTCTCTCCTTACCCTTCACCCACGTTTTTACCCATACTCCACATTCTTTTTACCATTTTGCCTCTCCTGTAACCAACCAAAATTCCCTCTTCTGGAAAAGTCAAAAATGAGAAATTTATTGGTAAAGAGACTAATATGAAAAGTTGCCGACAACTTCTCCAAACGACTTAGAAATACTGACTGTTGAAGCCCTCACCTAGATTTACTGTTTGTACTATTTTTGTAGTGTAATTGTAGATTTAGTGTAATGGATATGATCTGTTGAAGCCCTCACCTAGATTTACTGTTTTGTAGTGTAATTGTAGTTAGTTTGTAGTTTATATAGAACATTCCAAGATTAATTGTAGTCTAAAATGTAGATATAATGTGGACATGATTGTGGATGATGTGTTTCCTGTTTGCCCTATAACTGTAGGTAAATTGTAGTTATTCTTATATTAGGTACTTAAACTGTAGGTAATTTGTACATTCACTAGGTAAACTGTAGGTAAATTTATTTAAATTGTAGAACTGGTTTTATACATAATTGTAGAGTTTTATAGTTAATAGTAGTTATAATGTAGGATTCATGTATCGCTTCACACCATCTATCATAGTATGGATATGATCTGTTGAAGCCCTCACCTAGAATTAAATAACAAACAACAATAAAAATATTTACAATCATAAAATAGTTTATCTACAACGTATCTACAATTTATCTACAACGTTTCTACAATTATATCTACAATCTATAAATTAACTATAATTTGTCTACAAATTATCTACAATCTACTATTTGATTTCACGATGTATTTGATTTCTACAATTTTTTCTGTAGTATCAATTGATACTTGTTCTGCAATTGTAGAAATCAGGATAATGTAGCTTGCATTCTCATCTACTACAATGGCATCAACTTCAAAATCTCTAAATCTGCCATGATTATCCCAATCCCCATTAAATTGTAGCATGATTGCGATTTTGGACATGATTTGTTGTTGATGTTTATGTTTTTTTGGATTTCTAGATTGAAAGAAGAAAAGATGAAGAAGAAATATATCTGATCGATAATTTGATAGAAGCAACGACGAAGAACAGATTTTTTCAACTTTGAGTTGTTGAAACTCGAAAATTTTGAATTATACAATTTGAATTCAGCTCGTCGAAACTCTTAGTAGTTGAATCTGTTCTTATTTTTAGGAGCTGTTCGTTCTTTTTTTTTCATAATTTGAATTGAAGTTCTGGAGAAAAAAACGCAGATAAGAAATCTCCTTTCCCTTTTTAAAAATTGAATTTAATGTAAAATCAATTATCACCAAGATTCTCTCCTTAATTTTAGCGCGTTTTTTAGGAAATATTCTGCTCCTTTAATGCCTAATAGTCGAATGGTACAAATTTTGTAGGTAAAGTGTGGATTGGACGGGTAATATACAAAATATACATATTTTTAGTAATAAAGTTTTATATATGGTATATGAAGGAAAAAATCACAAGAATGACCTTTCTAGGTAGTAATAGTGCAAGTTAGCCACTTTTTAGGTTGGAGTTTCACCCGTAGAATGTAAAACTCTATAAGAATAGCTATTTTTCAATATAATAAAGGTTAAAAAGTGGCTATTTTTGAATTTTATTCCTTTTTATGCCAAGATATAAAATTATATCTTGTTAATTCAATTGGTAAGACCCAATTTTTCTTTTTCTTTTTTTATTTATTGCTAGGTTGGACATAAAATAAAAAGGAAGAAATGGTGCTTTAAGATCGTGGGAATCAGTGGTTTCCATTGTTTATTTGCAGAGAGCATACAACATGGCTTGTTGACAGAGTCCGAAATTAAAGTAAGGCAAAAAATAAGGCAAAATAGCCATGGAGACACTTGTACTTGTTCCGATTTGTCATCTCGCTCCCTAGACACACCATAAAGTCTCATCCAGACACCTCAACTTAATCAAAACAAGACTTTTAAACACCTCCGAAATCGTGTAATGCTCATTTGCTTGACGTGGATGACAAATCAGCATCCACATTAGATTTTATGGCAAAATAATATTGTTTAACAAAATTTTAATTTCAGAAACAAAAAAAAAAGCAAAAAATTAAAATTAAAATTAAAGAAAACCCCTCCTCCCTTCTTCAAGCCCACCCACTAAACATTCGTAAAAGAGTAACCCACCTGCCATGGCTCTTCCACCATTAGTACTGTGAACACCTAATTTTTGACTACACCTAAATTCTCTCTCTATATATATATATATATATATATATTTTGTAAATATGTATTTTGTGTCTAATCTTGATATTTTATAAATCTTTATCTCACTTTTAATAGAGTTTATAAAAAAAATTACAAAAATATTCACGTATTTTAGAATATAAATTTTAAAAAAATAAAAAATTGACAAAAAATATATATGATTTCTTTCTAATAAAATTTTAATAAGTAAGTTATGGTATTTT
>MU760471.1:0-63903 GCA_026770625.1 Nicotiana glauca
GATTACTTAGGACATGGCCCTTGATAGGGGATTGTGGAGGTCGAGCATTAAAGTTGTAGGTTAGGGGGAAGCTGTACAACGCACTAGAGTGTGACTAGCTAGTTATGAGGTAATCTTAGGATGTTACTGATCAACTACCGATACAGGGAGTTATCTGTTGGATATTAGTATACCTTTCATCTATTTCGTATTTCCTACATTTCTCATATTGCTGCTATTTTGTTATTTTATGTTATGTTGTGTATTTTATGTTATATTTAGTCTGAGTCTATTGATAGTACTAACTTATCGTCTCTTGTTGCTATCTTGAGCCGAGGGTCTCCTGGAAACAGTCTCTCTACCTCCCGGGGTAGGGGTAAGGTCTGCGTACATATTACCCTCCCCAGACCCCACTAGTGGGATTATACTGGGTTGTTGTTGTTGTTGTCACTGAAGGGGTTGGAACATCAAAAGTTGCAATCTCATTTTCAGGGGCAACCACAAGCACGATAGCAACTTCTGAAGAAGCAACAATATGATCGGTTTCAGCTGGGATTGAAGTGTTAAGGTCACCGAGGGAAGCAAGAGTCATGGGAGCTTCAGCTTCTATAGACTGCGTCATAGAATTTTCACCCTCGGGAGCTGGAATTACAACGTTTTCAACTTCAAATTCCACATCACTGACTTCATCATTCAAAGGTTCTTCTGCCACAGGAGCTCCGAGTGCTGGAGAAGGAGAGTCAAATGGTTGTTGTCTTTCTTTAATCGTTTTCAAGACTTTGGCCAATTCTGATTGTAAATCAAAGTTTTATTGACTGCCTCCATTAAAGCATCACGACGGGAATTTAGAAAAGCCCAACACACTTCTATAATGAAATTCTCCTCAAGAAGCCCATACTCCCTTTCCCACATAGCCAGATCATTCTTCAATATTTGGTGTTCAGCTAAATGGGAATCAAGGGAAGCTTCGAGGGAGGCATGAGAACTCTCTAAAGCACGTATCTTGTCAGCAGAGATCCTTAAGTCAGCCTGAGCCTGAGTCAAGCTTTGCACTAACTCCCCTGCATATTCTTCTTTCTTGCCCAAAAGTGCCTTAAGTTCTCTGATCTCCTCACTGGATTTTGATAATTGTTCAGAAAACGAGCACTCCAAAAGCTCCTTATCTTTTTCAAACTGGCTTGAAGAAGCCTTAGCAACTGCTAGCTCAGAAGTCAAACCACGCTTTTGCTGCTCCAAGTGATTTCTACTTTCTTGTAATTCCTCTATGGTTCTCTGAGCATTCTCAAACTGCTCCTTCCAATTAGTTGCTTCTAACTGGGCTCCCTTGGTTATTTCCTCAGCCTCGTGGATAGCCTTATCAGACTCACGAGCTTTCTTTTCCAAAAGGGAGATCATTCCCATCAACTCAGTACCAATAAGATTAGCCTATGAGGGAAATGCAGCAAATGTGAGAATTTAGAAAAATATATATAAAAAAAAAGCCTTGTTAATTAAAGGAAAAGTACCTTCAAAGTAGAATGAACTATTTCATTCATCAGAGTCAAACAGCTGTGGCTCTTCATCTTATTCTTCTCAATATCTCCAATCAATAGCTCATGCCACACATCTGCTCCACCTGACTTCCTTAAGAGGTTGTGCTTAGCAGGAACCTCAAGGGTAACACTCCTCATAGTCAAACCTCTGCTACTGGAACCCTCCTCTGCATGTTGAACAGAGGAAGGGGGAGCAATAGAAGGAGGAACATTAGAAGTAGTGTAAACAAGAGCCAAAGGAGTCAAGGTTGAGACAGAAGAAACATACAAGGGAATCAAAACAGGTAAAGAGGTAGGAGTAGATAAAACAGGCAAGGGAATACTCGTAACTGAAAGAGGAATAGAAGAAACGGGAATAGAAGAAGAGAGGGGAGTTTCATCAAGAACTGGCCCAAACTCTCCACTCTCAAAACCACTAACAAAGAGACGTCGAATAGATTCATTAGAGTCCCTTGGAATAATGTCCTCATCAGAAGGAATCTAAACAGGCTCGGAGATAGAGGTTCGAGCAGGAGTATCTTCAGCTTCATCTTCAGAAATGATGTGTCTCCTGGCTCTTGCCCTATCAATTAAGGAGGTATCTTCTTCTTCTTCTTCTTCATTCTCAGATTCTTCTTCTATAACCTTCCTCTTTAACAGCATGAGTTTAGTTTTTTCCAAAGAAAGTGAAGAGCTAGAAGAAGCTCGAAGGGAAACGGCTACCTCAGTTGTCATACCCCTGATACCAAATCCTGTTAAAAAGAGGGATAAAGAGTTAAAACAAGAAAGAATTTAATATGCGGCAAAGCATAAGGAAATGCATACCATGGGTCTTCACTCTCCAACCATGTAAAGGGGAAATAGATTTCCAAGTTCTCGCCTCCATCGGCACAATTTTCAAAATTGAATCTACCCAACCACGGAAATTAGGAACGAGTTCCACATCTCCCAATGGTTGCTACGAAAAACCAAATAGAAATGAAATTAGAAAAGAAGTATTCTTAAAAATAGATACGGTAAGTAAAAGAAAACTTATGTGCAAAGTTCCACTTCTCAGGGAAGGGGATATTTGTTTCACCCAACAAATCCACCGTACATACAACAACGTAACGAGTATACCACCCACGATCCTTGTCATCCTCGGGGTTTACAAAACCTTTTTGCTTCTTGTAGTCAAGGTAAAAAATCCACGGCGAAATAATTTGGGATGGTATAAGTGAATAAGATGGGAAAAAGTAAAATTAATATTGGTTTTGGTAGACAAATACCTCAAACAAGCCACAGCTCTCCAAACAAGAGGGCCTGCTTGTGCTAAGCAAGTTTTGAAAAAGCGACAAAATTCACGTATGACTGGGTCAATAGCAGGATTAAATCCCAAAGTAAAGGGATAAGTATAAACGAAAGAGAATCCAATTCTGAAAGAAGAAATTCTCTGGTTTGAGTTAGAAATCATCATACGAAGATTATCTCTCAAATTACAATCTTTCCGAACAGTGGGAATCACATGTTCAGTTATTAGAGAAGGATATGTGTCAGCTTTCTCTAAGTTTATAACCTGTTCTTGGAGAGATTTTCTATCATTCCCAAAAGATAAATCATTGGGTACAATTTCTTCAACTAAAGGTTCTCGGAGAGGTTCAGAAAGTTCTTTACTTTTAGAAGAAGAAGCTTTAGAGGTGGAACCTCTAATGCCAGAACCAGAAGGAGGAGCGACAGAACCAGATAAACCATCACGAGTGGACCCTAGGCTACGAAGCCTACCTCCTCTGCCTCTTCTATATTTTACGGGGGCGTTAGGAAAGTTGTCTAGAATTGGGACTTTCCTAGGGTTAGGGTTTGAAGACGACATTGTTGAAGAAGAATGAACCAAAGGAGAAAAAGAGCAAAAGTGAGTAATAAATTATTTGTTGAAGATCTATGAAGAAGAAGACAAAAGAAAGAGGGTTAAGTATGTATATAACATCAACCGTCAAATAAAGAAGTGTAATGATGGAAAGCCTATAATAAAGGCAAATATCACTTCGTGAATAAAGGTGATGAAGAAACCTTGAAAAAAGGCTGCAGAATTACAAAGCCAATCAGAAGGTGACACGTGTGCAGAACATTAAATAAAAGGTGACACGTGTGCAGAGCATTAAATAGAAGGGACAACTGAAGCGTCAGTATTGTCATAGCATTAATTACGACAAAAATTCTCTTTTTATGAAGATCCACTTCCCAAATATTTAATTGATAAACAAATAAAAAGTGGGGAGACTATCTGTATTGGGAAAAAACTGAATTTATATTGAAGATGATGTGGCATGACACGTGGACTGGTCAAATGGTCAAAACATGATGATCAGTTAAGAGGCACGAGTGACAACAGATACGGGGAGAAGAAAGCTAAATAGGCACGAGAAGCAATTCGAATAATACAAGCTTCGTACCTATTTAAGTCATTTAAAGCCAGGAAATCAGAAGGCATTAAATATATGGATCTGATGAAGAAAAGGAGTCCAAATTCAATATTAAATACTTAATACGTTAGAAAATTGGTATTAAATAGGAATGATCATGTAACGTCTCATTTAATGTCTTTTATTGCTCATAATTGCCTCATTAAGACTAAGGCATTACACCTTTTCCTAGAATCAACTATAAAAGGAGGAGGTCTCAGCATTTGTAAGGACACGGAAATATCATTGATATTACACTGAAATACAAACTTATTTACTGCTTTATTATTCTCAAAAGTCTCTTATTCTTTTCGTCTCCTGATTATCAGTAACCCGATTTTTCTCTTAATTTCTAGCTTTAACCGAAATTCTATTTTTTTTGTTAAACAGGAGTATTTAGGTAGTTTTAGAAGGAAAAACAAAGATACCACAATCTTTGTTTTCAATTTGGAACCAGAGCAAAAACAAACAACTTTTCAATGCTAATCTATAAATTTTAATGTTATCATTTTGACCCTAAACATTTCCCCCTTCTATCTAAGAATCTTTAACTATTTTCCCCCTTATATTATGTTCGTTTTCTTTTCTACAATTTCTGTCATTTATGCCTTTAAATTATATCCTTTAATTTACTTTTATTATTTTACTTGGTGCTATTTTTTATATTTGTATTAGATATTGCTACCTATAATCCAGCGTCTGTTTAGCACAATTTACTTGGAATTTTTACCTAGTTATACTATAGAAAAATTACCACATTTATTTAGGTTCCTTATTAATTATTTTGTATATCTATATTTACAAGTTACATAAAAAACTATTAAAAAGAAAAAATTCAAGATCCCTTAATTTTAGCTTGTCAGTTACAATCAATTTCCAATAACTCCTCACACATTTAAGATTATGTTCCTTTTTTCTCTCTTTCTTAATAATCACCGAAAATATCTCTTTTATTTTTATATCCCCCTCCCCCCCCCTCCCGCATTTCCAAATCCAAAGGTTTTCAAACTTAATTTCTCTTTCTTACTAATCACCCAAAATTTCTATTTCTTATTGATACAATGCAGACGAAATTTAAAATATGGAATCAAGTTCTGGGTAAGTTTTAAATCTTGTTTTCTTTTTCCCTAAATTTTTTATTGTAGATTTGTATATGATACATCAATACCCAAAATAATACTCGATACAATACTAATACAATTTTAATACGAGTATATTAAATTTTTAGTGTAGAGTTATGCTTGAAACTTGAATAAGATGAAGATGATAATTGTATCACAAATTTTAAAAATTAACGTATCTCGATTATATTATAATTGTATATGTATCATAATTGTTGCAGGAATTGTATTAGAAATGTATGATAATTGTATATTCATTGTATATTGTTACGAGCAGTTGTGAGTTCATGACGAATTTCACAGTTTGTATCACAGTATGATAATTGAATATTAATTTATTAGTATTATATCAGGTATTATTATAGGTATACCAGATACAAGTTAGATATACAAGTATGATACAATTGTGTATTAGGCATTGATGTATCTAATATAATTCAAATACAATTATGATACATTTATCATACAATTTCTGAATATTTTTTAATAATATAACTTTGTCAGCAATACTAGGAAGAGAGAAGATGGAGATTCTTGGTGTAAATTAAGTGATTTTGATGTAAGAAAAAGGAGAGAAAAGAAAAGAGAAAAAAAGAGAGGAAAGGATGTAATTGAATCCCTTAATTGAAGAACTAATAATGGGGTGAGAGCCTTTTAAGGAGTAATATATACAACTTATAAGAAAAATCTAGATATTTATTAAAAATTACAAAATATAGAAAACATAGGCAAATAAGTTTTTAATATAGCATAACTAAATAAATTAGATATTGCTACCTATAATCCATCGTCTGTTTAGCACAATATACTTAGTGAATTAGCAGGGGTGGCCCGTTTATAAACCAGGTAAAGCAACCGCTTTAGGCCCCACATTTGTGGAGGCCCCATTTTTTGATTATACCTAATATATATATATATAGAGAGAGACATACACAATTAAAAAAATCATAAAATGAAACAATATGTGGAAAGTTTGCATAAAAAGAGAACACAAATTTGAGATAGTGAATGTCAATGGGAGGGGCCCACTTCTATTACTCATGGTAATTTATTTTCAAAATAAAATAAAATTTGAAAGTACAATTACAATGGTAGGAATATATTTTTATTGGTTTTAGTACATAAACAAGTACAACTTTTACTTTAAAGTTTTAACTTTTCTATCACAAGTCACAACTTTCTCAAGCAAAGTGAAAACAAAAACGTGTGCAATATTCCATATTAGGTTTTTACTTTGTTCTTCAATTCAAGCCTCTATTTTGCAATAGCCAAAATTATTGTGGAGTTTCGGAGTTTAGTGTATTGATTCAAAAAATAGTGGAGTGTTTTTTGTTCGTTCTATTATTATAAGTCAAATCTTACGACAAGCATACTCGAGCAGAAATTTAATTTGATATCAAGTTCCGTTCTTGAACCAGGTTCTATCATTCTACCTTTTTATTTTTTTCTCATCTAAAATTTAATATTTTATTATTTAGTGCAATTTTAGATTATTTATTAGAAGATAAGTATGTCAAATAGAAAGTATGAATCTGGTTATGAAAAACTCAAGAAAAGAAGAAGAATTCAAAATCTAATACAATCTCAAAAAGGTGCTCTTGATAATTTTTTATTAAATAATAAAGATCTTGAATCAGAAAATGGGTTAGCTATATTGTCGATTGAGAAAAAAAGATTAAATAGGTTAACTATATTGTCAATTGAGGAAGACTTATTAGGAGAAATTGATTATAAGAAAATTATTAGTAACTTTGCATCTAAAAATGCTAGAAAAATTGACTTCAAATAATAATAAAAAATTAAAAACATTAAGGCTCCTCATTAAAGTTTGGCTTTAGGCCCCAAAGTACGACGAGCTGCCCCGTGAATTAGTATAATGATGGTTTATATATGCTCTAGATGAAACATTTGTAAAATAATTATTATAATATTAGTTTATAATTCGAAAATATTTCACCAAAACAAAATTGATTTGAAAACATACACACTTGCAATATGCCTCCGCTCTTTGAGAAACTTTTACAACTATTGTTTATATTAATTTGTTTGGATTTATAGAAGTAAAATCCTATTTGATTTTAAATTCCTAATATAGTTCATAAATCTATCATATAAGGGGAAGATTTCGCATGGAAAATTTTGGTTTGATTTTAAAGTTTTAGTATTTTTATGCTAATTATATTTTAATTATATAGCACGAACTCAAATAACCGCCTACATCAAGTGTACCATACGAGGTTCTTTAATTATGTTTCCAAATATTACATATTTTTAGGATTTCCTATATATTTCAAATAAGGAAGAATTTAGTAATTAAAAATTTAGTTGGTTTTTTATTTTCAATATCCTAAATATTAGGAAAAAATTATTAAATGACTATTATGTTTAGTGTAAACTTTATTTTTAAGGGTAAAAAAGGCGAACGACATTTTACTAAGGTCCTTCGTGCTTTTAATATAGTATAGATTCAGAGCCTTGTTTGACCAAACTTGTGGGAGGCCAAAAGTAATTTTTTTTCTCAAAAAAGTACTTTTAAAAAAATTTAAGCTATTTGGCTAAGACGGAGAAGTACCTTTGGCCAGCAGCAGAAGCAATTTTTCTGCTTTTGAGAAGAAGCAGAAAGTTCTAGCTTCTTCCAACAAGCAGAAGCAGAAGCAAAAATTAATTTATTCAAGACAAAAATATTCTCACTATAAATTTATATTTTTAAAATTATCTCTTGTTGATTTAAGTTTTTTTTTTCATTTTTGTTTATAGTTCTTACTATTCTTTTAAATTAATGATGATAAATTTTCATAAAACACTATCTTTTAGTGGTAATTAGCTATCTATAGATACCATTTGCTATATTACAGATTGTAGATATGTTTTTTGTTGTTATAAGATGTATTAGATGTATTTAGGCTACTGTATTCATGAATACAGTAACAAAAATAGACGTGAATTAGGGAAGTCCAGCTAATCAATTATTGTATTCGAGTGTATTCGACTGTATTCATGGCGTGAAATATGAGATTATAACCGGATAAATTATTGTATTCGACTGTATTCACGACATGAAACATGGGATTACACTATTTTTAAACAGAAAGTGAATCAATTAACATAATAGACTCCTAATATAACTCAACAAACTCAATTACAACACACAAATTTTGTATTTCCAGTTATAAAAAAGTTTCTCAACCAAAAAATACCCCAAAAATGAAGCAATCTTTAGAGAAATTATATAATACATCTTAATACATAAATTATATTAATTAAAAAATATATGAATACATTCATGGCATATAGAGAGACAATAAATGCAATAAAATACATAGAATACAACGAGATACATTAAAATACGATGAAAAAAACCAGTGAATACAATGAAATACATGGAATACAGCGAGATACATTTAATTACAATGAAAAATAGATAATGAATACAATGAAATACATGAAAATACAATATGATACAATGAACTATATTAATAGAAAATCAAGTTGCCCAGCTCTAATGGGTCCGTGAATCCGATCCAATAAATCACCAATTGGCGCCTCAGAACCATCCGATCAAATCAGAAACAATTTGGTCTAAGGTATATTTGAATTTAAGGATTGTAAAAAAGAGGGGAGAATGAACGTGTTTGATAAAATATCAATGTCAGCTGGGTTGGATTTATCAGGGTTACTTAAAGCAAGGTTGAATAAGAAAGAGATGCGGTTTAACGACTGCTCAAGTAGGGAGTATTGAAGAGAAGGTGATGAAAATTGATATTTGCCGAGAATTATCGACCCACTTCCACCACCATCAGCGCTGTTTGTTCTTCTGATTTTAGAAGCAGAAGATGGTGGTGTAGTGGTGAGCATAATTGCACCGGTGGGGAGGAGAAGAGAATAAAGAGAGGGGAGAGAGCGTGGGGGAAGAGAGTGGTATGTATCAAAGTAGAGAGAGAAAGAAAATAGTGTAACTGAATAGCGTATTTAGTGGCTTAGGGGTAGGAGGTAACCAAAATTAGATATCTTGCTATAAACATTAAAAAGTATCTATAGAATATAATTTTTTTAAATGGTATTTATTTAAATAAATAAGGTGTTAAACTTTGCTATAGGAGGTAAAAATTCCTTTAAAGATATCATATTATAACTTTCCAAAATTTTATTGGCTTTTTTTGTTTTTGATTTTTTCTTTGTGTAATGTTTTGTAACTTTCAAATTATCTTCTTCTTTTTTCACTCTAAATAAATTATCTGCATCCTTCTTTGAATTCTCAATTCTCTTCTTATGAATAATCATTTATAATTTTGTTCTCTTATAGGTTATTAGTTCCCGAATCTTTAAAACAGTTGCCAAGTCTAATTGTAAAAATTATCTACAAATAGGTAATAAGTTTATAATTGCATCACATAATCTATATCTATATTTTATTAAAAGAAGGAGAATAAGCCTCCACATTAAGCCAAGTGGCAGGCTCACAATATGCCACTTTACAATTCAGAACAAAGTTAGTTAGGTTAGGTAATAATTAGTTTATTTTTGAATTTAAATTTTAAAAAATTAAATTAAGCATTGTGTTATTAATAATTAGTTACTCTTTTTGAATTTGAATTTAAACATAATTAACTATTTTTTTTACGAAAATAATAATTTTTTGTATAACTAAAATTATTTTTATTTTACGCTCGATGTTATCCTTCAAGCTTGACACTCAGAATCATCTTGTTACAACTATCATAACCCTATAAAATTTCATCCGGCGATATTCTTCTACCGATAAAGAATCAATTATTATGCTAATGAAAATATTATTGCAGAGATTGAGAAAGGAGATGGGCCTTCTAGTATTTCTTTAGAAATGCAAGGCAAGTCTTCTACTAATATTGAGGCGTTGTGTGATAGAATTAGAGATGAAATTTTTAAGAAATGTTATCATGTGTGGGTGACTTTGTTTATTATTTCATGGTAAAATATATATAGCCACCCAATATAATATATCTCTTGAAGCGTAATCTTTTGAGAAACATATATTTTAGCCGTTACAAAAAATAATAGCCAATAAAATATATATATTTATGTGTTATAAACATGAAATTCCGAACATCCTAAACTTGTAACTGAATTTGTTCCGTCTTTATATGCATACTTAATTTTGCGATGGACCTTTTTTGCTAAATATTTGCAACGCTATATTATCGAAGAAAATTTAAATTTTATAAATAGATATTGTTTGTTTTAAATCATCAGGGCGGATATGTGCATCACTAAAGAAAGGAAAAAAAATATTAAGTGAGAATTGATCCTTGCTCTTCTAAGTAATTAAATCAGCATTCAATCAAGTGCACCATTTAACCTCTTTGGAGCATAGGTGCCCGTAAATAATATTAGATTAATTTTATATAAATAAAAAAAACATAAATTATCTAATTTGATTGAGAGATTATGGGTTCAGGTGCTCCATATATTTACCTAATAATCTGCCCCTGAGAGGTGGATACTCAATGAATTAAACGTTGGGAGATTAGACCAAAATGTCCGAAAAAATATAATTTGATCGAAAAAATTAGAATACACTCCATTTTCTTTAGTTGCCCCCGATGCTAATCTTAATGTAATTACTTAATAGTTGCACTAGTTTTAAATCAAATTTTGCGACAATATATAAACTCTTAAATTGAAAAATAACCCCTCATTTTTTTAAAACTTGGCTTATAATAAGCCACTTTGTGATACAAGATATATGCTAACTAGAAGAAGAAGAAGAAGAAGAAGGAGGAAAGGTTTTGAGCTTTGGGGATGACTTTTGAGAACGAAAGGTTTGGCAATGGGCACCATATGTTTCACCACCTTCTTCTTCTATGGTTTCCAACTTCAATTCAAAGCTCAGTTTCCTCTCTGTTCGCCTGCAACTTGTTGGCAACTTTTCAGAAACAGTATTGATCACTTGCTTTGACATTATTTTTAATGATAATTATTAGCAGATTGAAGTGAATTGTTGTTTCTCTAGTTGGGTCTTTTTCTCTTCTGCTGAAAGCTACTTATAGTAAAGATTTTAGGAATATTTACCTTTAATTTTGTGGATGTCTTTTATATTCTTTATAAGTCATTATTCTTCCATTATTGTTAAAAAGATGCATCATTGTACGGGAGCTAACCTTGGAGTAATGGTAAAGTTATTTTGGGTTTAAGTCATAGAAGTAGCCACTTATGGTTGTATTTATGGTAGATTGTCTCAGGTTCGAGGTTCGAGGTTCGAGCGGTGGAAGCAGCCACTTATTGGGATATACTATTAACCATGCGGTTTAGACATAGTATTGTGTTTTATTATGGAACAATTATTTATTTAATTTATTCAATTCAATACAATACTATTTTAAATAGATCATTTGTTACATGTGTGTCCTTTTAGTTATGTAGTAGACAATTTAGTGTATGAAGTCTTAGCTCATACATAGAAGATTAAATTGTCGGATCTCATAACTAATAAACTATGTTCACAATCGAAGATATTATTAGGCAAAATATCTTGATGATCGTAGCACAAGATTATAGTATAATTTGTCTTGATTATGGGAGTGGTTTTACTCCGGCTTTTTGTGCTAGTATACTTAGTATATATTGAACGGACCAAGTAGAGAAAATATATTTTTGTATAGAATATATATACAATATTTTCTCTAATTCATTAAATGAGCTTATAATCCTAATCTTGATATAATTATTATGATCAATGTGATTTGTTTATTGTTTTGATTTATCAAAAGGTACAACTCTATTTAGAGTTAGTATATGCCTAATAGATTGGACAATAACAGATAATAATTGGGTGAAAAATATCTTTCTTAAGTAGACACCTTTTTCAGCCAAAAATATGGCTCCCAAAAACGTGTAGGATTCTGCTTGTGCAAGTAGAATCCTATTCTATCTATACCGGATGACTTTTCTCCCAAGTTTCTTTTTATCCAAGTCAGTCCAGGTCCTAACAAACGCCAAAAACAGAATTCTACAAATAGGTCATGATTTTGGACTTCTGGAATTCGGTCGAACTCCGATTGACCTCAAATTTTGTAGGTTCATCGGAAACGATCCAATAAGCAATTCGGGGATTTTAGATGGGTTTTTGGCCTTTTTTTTTAGTTTCTGGAATTTCTTTTATTTTTAAGAAAGCAGTATTGGTAGGGTTTGTTGATACCCAATTTTTTTAATATATTTTCAATATACAAAATACCTTCAAAATAGCATATACATGCATATGTAATGTCATGGGCGGCTTTCTAGCCATGCCCCATGACCTCTTAGGTGCGCCTCGTGGCGTTCTAGCAAGCCTCCCAAAGCCTAGCGCCACGGACGGCCCCGTGGTCTTGGCCGCGCCAAGTGACAAGCGCGGAGGTGCCTCTGTCGCCCCACTGATATCCCTCGCTAGCGCCCAGCTGCAGGAAGATTCCAACAACTCCGCACGCGCAGAACGTGATGCCAAAGACAATACTGCTGAAAACGGACCTGTTGCTGCCTTTTAGAAAACTAAGTCATTTTCATTGTAAATAGAGTAGTTTTATTTCAAGTACTTCCATTATGTTTCTCTAGCGAATTTTAGTCTAGTCTTGTAGCTTTGGATTATTTTTTTTAAGTATTATTAGGGGGAATCAAGCATTCAAAACTTTCTAGCAAGAAACAATTCTCTGTACTGGTGTCTCTCCCCCTCGACACCGCCTTACTTTTCTGTAATAGCTTTCATTAATGCAATCAAGCTTTCTTTCATTCTCAATTCTCATTTCTGTTCTCTCAATTGCTCTTGACATTGGTTTTTCCGTACGGCACTGGCAATCTAGTTTAGCGTACGGCGGGGACCTCAGTTGGCCGGGCAGCAACTGCACTGACATCAGTTGTTTAGCCTTACGTCGCCCTTCCAAAGAATCTCAGGAAGGCGCCGCGTAACAGTTGGTAGTAGAGCCTAGGCTCGACATCGGACAAGGGAACGTATTGACATTACCACCATTTCTGACCATGGTGAATCATGGGGACCGCATTGCGGCTCTCGAAGGGACGGTTGAGGTATTGCGGCCTATTGTGGATACGGTGCATGAATTAAGAACCAGCCTACTGTAAAGGTTGGATGATCTGGACCGTTGGGTGCTTCAGGTCGAAGTTGACATTGAAAACATCAGTCGCGACTCCGAGGGAGACCGACAGACGACAACTATAGAGGCAACCGGAATTTTTGAGAAATTTGAGGGGCTCCAATAGGAGCACACCGAGGATTTAGCCCACATGGAACAAGAGGCAGAAAAGGTGACTGCCATGCAACAAACTATTGACAAATTGACAGACTAGCTCAATGTTGTCAACGCTGCTTTACAGGGCCTACTCCGAGGAGGTGGAAACCAAATCGGGGGTGCTGCGAACTCTGCTTCCGCGACAAAGACACTGAAAATTCTTGAGCCAAAGCAATACAATGGAGCTAGGAATGCCAAAGAAGTGGAAAAAATTATCTTTGACGTCGAACAATATTTCGATGCTGTTGGGGATCTGGAGAAAGCTAAGAAGGTAGCAACTGCAGCCATGTATCTTCTGGGTGATGCTAAACTCTGGTGGCGGGTGAAGTACGAAGCCATCAAGGCCGGTGAAGATGCTCTCGAGACATGGGCAGAACTGAAGGCAGCTATGCGCCTGCAGTTCTTCCCCGAGAATGTTGAATACAATGCAAGGAGAAAACTACGGGAGCTACGCCAGACAAAATCAGTGCGGGACTACGTGCGAGAATTCTCCGCACTCATGCTAAGCATACGCGACATGGGGGACAAGGACAAACTCTTCACCTTCATGGAAGGGTTGAAACCTTATGCCTGCGTGGAGCTACAGAGACAAAGGGTAGATACCCTTCCCAAGGCGATCCAAGCCGCTGAATGCCTTGGGGACTATCAAATAGAAGCTCAAAAGAACAGGCCTTAGCCGCCTGCCCGAGCAGGGTTCAAAAGAGGCCAGCCTAGCAATGGTGGTCCTAGCAAAAGTGGGGGAGATTGGAACTCAAACAAATCTAGAGCTCCTTCCTCAGGTAGCAACAGTGCTGCATCAAACAACAATGACTGGGGGAGAAAGCCTCCTTCAGGATGCCATCATTGTGGCGGACCAAATTGGAACAATAAACGCCCACATGCACAGATGAACGCCCATCAAGCTATTGATGATGGGATGGATGACGACTCAGACGATGCGGACCAGACTGAACCAGTAGGTGCCTTTAATGTAATTGTTGGTTCCATCTCCGAGGCATTAGCGGAGACCAGTGCTAGTATCCGTAAGAAGAAGGACCCACGTCCAATCACGAAGAAAGGAAAAAATAAGGCGAATGAAGAGACTCTTCCTAAACAAGAGAGGACCTTAATATTCGTCGAGATGAAGGTGAATGAGAAGCCCATTCGGGCTATGATAGACACGGGTGCTACCCGAACTACTTAGCCTCGACTCAGGTGGAGCGCTTTGGACTAGTTGTAGATAAAGGTAAAGGCAGTGTCAAGGCTATCAACTCACCTCCCCAACCAGTGGGTGGAATAGCCAAAGAGGTATCGGTGAAGCTTGGCCCTTACGAAGGAAAATTCAACCGGCGAGTGGTGATCATAGATGACATTGAGCTGATTGTTGGGCTGGAATTCCTAAGGTAAAACAACACCATGCCTGTACCATTTGAAGACATGCTACTGATGATGGGAACCAATAGGGCCAAGCCCTGTATTATCCCGTGCCTGCCCATGAAGATGGCCGTTGAGAACATCTCGGCCTTGCAACTGAAGAAGGGGGTCAAAAGGAATGAGCCTATGTTCCTGGCAACCCTCTGCATTGAAGATATTGAATGCTCCTCGGGTTCTATTCATGAACCCGTGAAGGAGCTACTACTAGATTTTGAAGATGTCATGCCACAAGACATGCCAAAGCAGCTCCCTCCTAGGCACACTATGGATCATGAAATTGAGTTGGTGCCGGGTGCAAAGCCACCTACCCGGGCGCCTTACAGAATGTCAGAACCCGAACTCACCGAGCTTCGGAGACAATTGACGGAGATACTAGATACAGGGATCATCGTACCCTCAAGTCCCCATACGGGTCCCCTTTTCTATTCTGAAAGAAATATAATAACAGCCTGCGACTCTGTGTGGATTATCGAGCTCTAAACAAAATCACCGTGAAGAACAAGTACCCTATTCCTTTGATGGCAGACTTGTTTGATAGACTGGGTGGTGCGACGGTGTTCACCAAGATAGACCTCAAGACAGGTTACTGGAAAGTTCGAATCACAGGGGGTGATGAGCACAAGACGACATGTGTAACAAGATATGGGTCGTACAATTTCCTGGTCATGCCGTTCGGCTTGACTAATGCTCCAGCTACATTTTGCACCCTGATGAACCAAGTCTTCAGAGAGTACATTGACGAATT
This sequence comes from Nicotiana glauca, assembly GCA_026770625.1. Classification (NCBI taxonomy): domain Eukaryota; kingdom Viridiplantae; phylum Streptophyta; class Magnoliopsida; order Solanales; family Solanaceae; genus Nicotiana; species Nicotiana glauca. Next base: position 15,463 of record MU760471.1, read on the forward strand.
TGTGGTGGTCTACTTGGATGACATTGTGGTATATAGCCAAACATTGGAAGAACACCTAGTGCATTTGCGGAAGGTCCTAGCTCGTTTGCGGGAGCATGAAATATATGTGAAGCTGTCCAAATTCTCCTTTGCTCAGAAGCAAATTGACTTACTCGGACATGTCATTGACGAAGGACGCATCAAGATAGACCAACAGAAGATTCAGGCCATCACAGATTGGCTGGCATCTAAGGATGTCCACGCCTTGAGGGCGTTACTTGGCCTATGCAACTTCTACCAACGGTTTGTGAAGAACTACTCCCTTATCACAGTGCCATTGACAGAACTCCTCAAGAAGGTCACACCTTGGGATTGGGGACCAAGGAGAGAGGAGGCCTTCATCGCATTAAAGGCGTCTATGTCTAGTAGTCCCATCTTGGCCCTCCCTGACTTGGCCAAGCTGTTCGAGGTACAAACGGATGCATCTGACTATGATCTTGGTGGGGTCTTAATACAAGAAGGGCACCCTGTAGCGTACGAGAGTCGGAAACTGAAGGATGCTAAGCGGCACTATGCCGCCCATGAGAAAGAATTATTGGCTGTCGTCCACTACTTACGCCTTTGGAGGCACCATCTGCTGGGGACCCCGTTCGTGGTCAAGACAGACAACACAACTGTCAGCCATTTCATGACCCAGCCAAAGCTGAATGGTCGACAGGCCAGGTGGCAGGAACTCCTAGCTGAATTCCACTTCAACCTGGAGTACCGCAGTGGAAAGACAAATCATGTTGCTGATGCACTCAGTAGAAGAGCTGATCTAGCATCGGTGTGCCTTCTCTCCACCCTAAGGGGGAGCGAAGTAGCCACCTCTATCAAGGACCAGATACAGGATCTACTCACAAAAGATCCCGCTGCTCAGTATTTCGTTGATTTGGTAGGACAGGGCAAGACTCGCCAGTTCTACGTGGAAGATGGTTTTCTGAAAGTCAAAGGGAACCGACTTTATGTTACAAAAGGAGGAGATTTGCGGAGGACTCTTCTAGCGTAATGTCATGATACTCTGTGGGCTGGCCATCCCGTGAAGAACGCACCATGGCATTACTTCGTCGTGCCTATTATTAGCCTTAAATGGCTGATGATGTCGCTCAGTATGTGAAGACTTGTCTAGTATGCCAGAAGGACAAGTCAGACCGCTTGACACAAGCGGGACTCTTAGAACCACTAGCTATCCCAAAGAGACCTTGGGAAAGCATTTCCCTGGATTTCATCACCGGATTGCCCAAGGTCGGAGATCTTACAACTATCTTGGTTATGGTAGACCGGTTTTCCAAGTATGCCACCTTTATTGCAGCCCCACAATACATATTAGCAGAAGATACAACTCGACTCTTCTTCTCTCATGTCGACAAATATTGGGGCCTGCCCAAAGACATTGTTAGTGATCGTGACTCACGCTTCACTAGCAACTTTTGGACCCAACATTTTAAGTGCCTTGGGTTAAAATTGAGTCACAGCTCAAGTTTTCATCCGCAATCTGATGGCCAGACGGAGCGGTTCAATGGTATGCTGAAGGAAGATCTCTGCCACTTTGTAACCGGATCGCAGAATAATTGGGTGAAGGTTCTGGATGCTGCTCAACTATGTTTCAATTCACAAAAGAGCTCTAGTATAAACAAAAGTGCTTTTGAAATTGTTACCGAACAGCAACCGCTACTCCCACACACTATGAATGCACCAAACACGGCTAAGTCTCCTCGAGTTGCTAGCTTCTTAAAAGAGTGGAAGTGGAATCTGGAGATAGTGCAGAGCTATCTTGTCAAAGCTCAAAAGCGGATGAAGAGGCATGTTGATCAAAATCGTCGCTTTGTTGAATATCAAGTAGGAGACAAAGTGATGGTCAAAATCCTAAAGCGGTACTTATTTGCAGGAGTCCATGGCCCTTGCCTATTGCAAAAATATATTGGACCCTTGTCCATTGAGAGGCGCATTGGGAAAGTTGCATACCGGGTGGATACCCCAGTTTGGTGGAAAATTCATCATGTCTTCCATGTCAGTCTCCTGACACCTTTTCTAGAAGACACGGAGGATCCTTCAAGGAGCCAGCTTACAATACATAGTATTCGAGGTCCCAATTCAACTGGGAAAAGGCGTGTTGAAGCTATCCTTGATGACAGGGTAATTCATGCCTCAAGGAAAGATCACCAAGATTTCTTGGTGAAATGGCAGGGCTGTGATGCAGAAGAGAATACTTGGGAGAGGGGAACAAACCTCAAAGCCTACAAGAGCCTCATTGAAGATTATTTTGCAAGTAAGGCACCAAGGACGTCGCCAACTTAGGTGGGGGAGAATGTCATGGGCGGCTTTCCAGCCATGCTCCATGACATCTTGGGCGCGCCCCGTGGCGTCCTAGCAAGCCTCCCAACGCCTAGTGCCACAGACAATCCCGTGGTCTTGGCCGCGCTTTGTGATAAGCGTGGAGGTGAATCTGTCGCCCTGCCGATATCCCTCGCCAGTGCCCAGCCGCAGGCAGATTCCAATAACGCCGCGTGCGCAGATAATGCCGCGCACGCAGACCGTGATGCCAAAGACAATACTGCTGAAAACGGACCTGTTGCTGCTTTTTAGAAAACTAAGACATTTTCATTGTAAATAGAGTAGTTTTTTTTCAAATACTTCCATTATGTTTCTCTAGCGAATTCTATTCTAATCTTGTAGCTTTGGATTAGTTTTTTTAAGTATTATTAGGGGGGATCAAGCATTCAAAATTTCTAGCAAGCAATAATTCTCTGTACTGGTGTCTCTCCCCCTCGACACTGCCTTGCTTTTCTGTAATAGCTTTCATTAATGTAATCAAGCTTTCTTTCATTCTCAATTCTCATTTTTGTTCTCTCAATTGCTCTTGACATTGGTTTTCAAGTACGGCACTGGAAATCTAGTCTAGTGTATGGCGGGGACCTCAGTTGGCGGACAACAACTGCACTGACATCAGTTTCTTAGCCTTACGTCGCCCTTCCAAAGAATCTCAGGCAGGAACCACGTAATAGTAAGCATGTCCAAGTGTTTTATTATTTTTTCCATAATTTTTAAGGTTTAAATTGATTTATCTTCTTCCTTTTTACCATAAAATCCCCAATAAGTATTCCCAAAGTTATTATTTTGATAATTCATCTGTTGGATTTTTATATTTATGCCAAACTATGGCTAAGGTAATTTTTACATATTTTTACAATTTATTTAGTATTTTTAAGGCAAAATTGCACATAATTGCAATATTAGTCATTTTAAGATTTAATTATATTTTATACTCATAAAATTGGATCCTGTATTTTTAAATTGTTAGTTATGTATTATAAATCAGTTTAGTGCTTTAATTTTTTTTCCAGAAATTATATAGTATATTTATAAATTAAAAAGGGAAAACTGGCTATTTAAATAACAACCCATTTGTATTTCAATTATAGCCTAAATCAAACCCCAATTCCCAACCCAATTAAACCCATCAGACCAAGACCAAACCTAATTTTGTAACCCGACCCACCTACCCCATTTAATCTGGACTGTTGATCATTCAGATCAACGGTCCCCATTTCCCCTTCCTAAAATAAACCCAAACGACCCCCTAACCTAATTCATTTCCAACCAACCCGCCGTCCTTGAATCCCCTTTCCTCTCCAATTCTCTCTGCAACCTCACTCAAACCCTGGCCACCGCCACCCAAACTAACCCTAATCCCCTTCGATCCTCACCCAATCCATGGACTCCCGTGGCTGTTTGAGACGTGTACTTGTCTCCTACGTCTCCTGGTGGCCCATTTTTGTGATTTCGTGGAAAGATGTCGAAGAGATCTAGTCCAGTCCTTGCTCAACTTCTATCCATGGTCTTTTCCGGCCATCCATGGCCGTCCGAGTCAGATCCATGGTTTTTCCGGCTAAAATCGGTAATGATCTAATGTTCTCTCATCTTTCTTTGGGTTCTATGAAACCCTAGCTCTTGAGACTTGTTACTTCTCTTTAGATCTGTCTTCGATATAGGTGTATCTATGGGTTTTAACCGACTTTTTGTTCATCTCTGCTATTGTTTGAAAAAAAAAACCTAGTTATAAATCTTTTGATATTTTTAGATTTGTGATGGATCTATAGGTTTCTTAAGGTTTTCACTAGTCTCCCTCAAATGTTTCTCCGAATTCAAATGGTTTATTTATTTTTCAAACTTGCGTTTCAAAACCCTTTTGCAAAAAATGATTTCTTTCTGATTACTGTGATTTTAGCATGTTTAAATGTTACCTGAGTCTTTCCTTTTGGCTCGATTCAGTTTTTTGTCAAGAAACCCTAATACTTCTGGGTTCGATTCGAAGTTTGAATTTTTTTGAAGTGTGTTTGCATGACTATTATGAACCTTCTGAGCTTTGTGTGTGTTCTATATGCTCTTGTGCTTCCTATATTGATTTGTTTTTAAGGTTTCTTTGATTTTGTCCAAAACCGTGTCATTTATGGGTCCGATAATTTGTTTTACTGAGTGTTCACATAATTTATGGTGATTCTGTGTAATCTCCTTAAACCTACAACTTTGATTTTGTGTATTTTCCTTGTAACTCTGTACAGATTTTTTTGAAATTGCTTCGTTACTTTTGTGATACTTTCCTTGGTTAGTATTGATTCCCTGTGATTTTCAATCTCATCCGTGATTCTTTGGACTATTTTTCAGAATCAATTTGTATTCTGCCTTGTTTATGACGACAAATATGCTGTCAATTAACGTGTACTTTCCTTATGTTGAAACCATCCTAAACTTGGTCCTTATTACATGCTACATGCTTTTACTATTCCAATTAGTAAAACCAGTCTCACATGCAACTCTTTTCCTTATTTGATACAACTTATACTCGTTTGAACTATGACTCCTTAATTGAAGGGAGTCCGGGTCTTTAATTGATTCTAACTTGTATGGTTTCTATAATTATGATAAGTCAGTACTTGTTACCTTATTTTCCTACATATTTTCAAAACTATAAATACTGTTCCCTCTCTTCTTTAAACACACGAACAATAAGTTCAGCACAAATATACACACTCAAACTCTTTCTTCTTTCTCTAGTACTTGTGCTACTACTTCGTATAACCGGCTGAAAGCCAAAGCTAGATTGTGGAACTCTGATTGCTTTTACTTTTTCTGCACTTTGCCTTTTCAACTGGTATGTTCCTAGTTCGAATTCTAAAACTCAACTCTATGTGTTCCCTTGTTCGTTAATCCCTATCTCTTTCTGCACTGACTTAATGACTCATGCTGTTAAATTGCACTTCTTATTTACTACTTTACTCAGCATGCTTAAAATTCTGCCATCCTTTGTTCAAATGTAATCATCATGTTAACTTGTTCCTGTTTATGTCCCTCAACTAGTACGGTTCTAATGTACTTGGTTAACACTAATTCATTTTGTGTAATAGGCCCCCTACATGACTACTCCCATACCCTGTCCCTATGTTATATTACTGTTATAATTTCAAATATTATTCCCTTGAAGTAATTATTTGTGTTCTAAGGGCAAATCAGTCCCTACTTGTTGGTTTATATGCATCTCTCAGCCATGTTTACGCGTTTTGATTTGGGTCCTCTATGTCCCCAACCCCTACTTCCCTATTTGTAATTTCTGAAGCTGTACTGCTCTTTGAACTTGCTTTGCATGTGATGTTGTTTCCTTCTCCAAAATACTGTTTTGTTGCAAACTCACTTCAAAACATGATTGTTTTAAAAAATGTTTTCCAACTCAACTCCTTTAAATCTATGTCAAAGCACTCTCACCTATACTCTTAGAATATTAGGTTCTGCCCCTTTTGTGTGAGCCTTACCTTAGGACCCTTGAGCTCCCACTGAACTTGGACACATGAAAGCCGGCCTTTCCACATTGCATTTACTCTGTCTTGGCTATGAAATCTGCGTGTGAGCACTGCCCTGGATCCCTTGAGATCCTTAGGGAACTCTGACACACCTATATATAAGGGAAAGCTATGAACATTATTAGTATTTGAGGTGGTTTATTACATAACTCAGAGAGAAAGTCCAAATCAGGCTTCCTATAGTTGTAACTTCTTATTTTTCATTTCTGCTTATGTAATTCAATCACATGGCCTGTAATAAATTGTAAACAAGTATTAGGGTGACTAGTGAAAATGGATGGGAGAATATGCATGCTATAATTTGTTAAGGGTAGAAAACATGTTATTAGGTTTATATTCCTAATTGTGCAATAGAAATCATGCTTAGCATCCATACATGCATTAGAAATCATGTTCTTAGGACCCATGTCTATTGCTTCAGCACCTCATTCATTAATCCATGTTTTATGTTTTTTATCACTTAGAGTTCCGGTTCCTAGGACAATAACAACATTGGCATACAAGCTGTCACTCTCGTACTTCAGAAGTTGTATTCTGCAACTCTTGTGTACATTTAGAAATCATGCTCTTAGGTCTCGTGTTTATTGTTTCAGCATGCACACCTTTACAAATATCATGTGTTAAAATCTGCTAATAATCAACACTTTACTATAATGTTCTATCTTGCCATATGCATTTAGAAATCCTGCTCTTAGGAAATTCTACAATCTTGCCATATGCATTTAGAAATTCTGCTCTAGGAATTCTGCATCATGTGTTTTATACATGCATATTAGATTCCATGTTTTTAGGATCTCATTTGTGCTTACTTTCACACTTAGTGTAAACTGCTGATTATAAAAAAGATAAAAACAACTTCACGCTTGATTATCCCGTTTAAAATAATTGGTAATAGTCTCTGCATTTGTATCAACTAGAACAACATATTTTTAGGGTAAAATAATCTCCAACCTGTTCTAATAACTTGGGATAACTACTGCATATCGCTTTACGCCTAGGCAAGCCTTAGGTAATAACTTAAATAAAACTGAAACTGCCTTTGTTTAATTATCAACTGTTAAAATAAGTAGGCAAACCTGATTCAGACTTTTTTTCTGAGTCATGTGGCTGGTTCACTGTTATCATTTAAAACTTTGTTAGGACCTAAATGTGGACCTTAATTGTGTATGAGTCATGCTATTTATGTACACTGTATGTGGAGGTATATTTGAGCCATTCATTTGTCTTCCATTTACCCTTTAATTGAAGTCCTACCTATTTTGTATGTCACCTTAGTACTTTGCCTTTAAACCTGAGGGTTTGCCTAGAACCCCCTTCTTATAGAATAGGAGTCCTAAATTCCTCCGGGACTGATAGGAAGGGACAGGTCACAACATGCAATAGGGGTCGAGACCAACCCTCGCTTTAAGTACCTTCACTGGCGGGAAATGGTAGATATGGATATGATGATTGGTGCGCTAATGCCACGCGTAACCCCTTTTCTAAGGAGTGATTACCGAGCATTGCATTGATGTGATCCATATTATAAACAAACCTAGGACATCCCTTTATATTCGCAAATATGTCAAAATCTAGCTTTGGCATTAGTTGTTTTCTTACACCTGTGTTGTTGAACTTAAATCCCATGTTATTTGAGCCCTACTTTTCTATTTGCTAATTGCACAAATTCACTAAACTATCTGGCCGGAAACCACACTAGTGGATCCTGAGGGGTGCCTAACACCTTCCCCTTAGAATAATTTCAAGCACTTACCCTATCTCTTGTTATCAAACATAGTTAGAAATGAAACCCATATCTATAGGTGCCCTAACGCGCTTTAAAATCATTAGGTGGTAACTCTTCAAAATTGCAAAACCCCTTTCCAAAAAGGAAAGAGTTGTCCCAAAATGTCATAAACCCGATTCCGCAGAAGGAAAAAGGGGGCGTGACAGCATGACGACTCTGCTGGGGATATTTAGGCTTTTACCATTTCATACCGTTTTGTGAATTTGTACCCTTCCTATGTGCAATTACTTGTTTGATTTCTTTAAGCATTTAGTTTCTTCTTCAAAAGCAAAACTGGCATATCTTTCTTGTTTCCTTCCTTTATAACTGCTTTAAATTACAAAATTGATGTATTTATCACTTTATTAACGTGCAAATACATGTCAACATGCTTTTAATTATTGCATAATAATGCTCAACATAATACTCCACTCGTGCCAAACAAATACTATCGCAACACTTGATGAGTGGTTGCGCTCTTCCTATATCATTACCCCTAAATTCGGAAAGGCTTATTTACGGTAAAACTAGTCGATCAGCGGTGCAGTCGATAGTTTCGTGCCTTCCCCATTGAGTTGTCCGCTCAAGGGTACCAGTCTAAAACCCCATAGAAACCTTACTCTATTTAAATTGTGTATGCATCATGGTCAAACCTAGCCGGGTCAGTTATGTTGTTCACATAATGATCCTTTAAGATAGCCTTGTCCAAAGTCCATTGGGTTTCCCTAAATTCGAACGGACATCATCATGTTCTGTGCATTTATTTGGAGAACTAAATGCTTCATGCTGATCATAAATTTATAGATAGTCGAGTCTGGTAGGGGGTAAGGTCTAACCCTTTTGTTTTGCAGAAAATGAGGCACGAGGTCCTCAACTTCTGAATGGTTAACATACCCTCACTCTTGCTAGACTGGTGGAGGAATCTTCCATTGGATGAACAAATCAATGAATGGAAAGAAAGGTCCGTTAAGACTAGCAAAAAGCTAGATTTTCTGGAATACAACCTGTTAGAATTGGAGGAAAAAATGACGAAAAGAGTCAACGACTGCCAGAGCACTGAGGAAAACGAAGAAGGACATTTGGCAAAGGCATTCTTACTAATGAGCCTACGCGAGCTGGAGGATTTGATCAACGAGAACATTCAACATGAGGAAGGCCCTCCTGAGACCACATAGATTTTGGCTTTATCGTTTTCTAAATGTAATAAGGCCAAGTGCCAATAGTAACTCATTTCTTATCATTATTTCAATATCGTTTTGGGATTTGTCTGTTCTTATGTTATGAAATGAAGCATTTAGCATTAAAAGTTCTTATAGTATATTTGTCGCTAGGCCTACCTCGGGCACAAAGAGGTTCCCAAATTAGGACATGCTTTACATTCTTGCACTATGTGTATAGATATTGCAATACTTTTATAATCCTCACTAACTTTATTACCTTTTGTTTTTTGTTTTTTGTTTTATTATTCCCCTCTCCAAAGGTTAGTTCGTGCACTCTGGCATTATCATCTTATTTCATAAGATCCAAGGGCCCTCCACCCACTCCTCCTCTTAGTCCCATTAAAGGCAGTCAAGAACAAAATGGAAGATTTGAATAACATCAGGAAAGAGAACACATCTAAATTGGTAAAGGCCACTGATGGCCATGGTATTCAGGTTCCTAATGAGAATGTGTCACAACTTGAATAGAAACTGTTGAAGTTCCAGGAAGAACTCGATCAGGTTCGGAATCTAGCAAACTTGTCATTTTACCTAAGCACCCCAGATACCAACTTCCCAAATATTCAAAACCCTACCCCTCCTCAAAATATCCCAAAACAACAGAATCATCCCGCTGCTCCACCAAAGAACTAATGTAACACCTGCTATACCCCAAACAACACTCCACTACTCTTTCCAGAACCTCAAAACTCCGTAAATGACCATTTCCATGCACCAGGACACCATAACAATCCTATCTACGTGGAGACCCTGCCACATTCCACCTAACCTATCTCATGCACACCTTAGTCTGATGAAAAGGATCTGTTTATTAGGAACTTGGCCGAGGAACTTAAGAAACTAACCAGCCAGATTTAGGGCGTTGAGGCTAGCAAAGGAATTGAGGGGTTGAACTATGAGGATCTTTGCATACAGCCTAATGTCGAACTGCCTGAGGGGTACAAGACTCCTAGGTTCGAAATGTTTGATAGTACGGGTGATCTAAGGGTCCATCTGAGGACATATTGCGACAAGCTGGTCGAAGTAGGAAAAGATGAAAGGATCCACATGAAGCTGTTCATGAGGAATTTGAAAGGAGATGCGTTATCTTGGTACCTCAGACAAGATCTCAAGAATTGGTCGAGCTGGGTAGGTATGGCATCTGACTTTATGGACAGGTTTAGGTTTAATACAGAGAACGCACTAGACGTGTTCTATATCCAGAATCTAAAGAAGACGCCCCCTGAGACGTTTTGCGAGTATGCTACTCGCTGGAGGTCCGAAGCTGCTAAGGTCAGACTCGCCCCAAAAGATGAACAAATGAACAAGTTCTTTGTCCGGGCTCAGGACCCACAATACTATGAATGGCTGATGATGATTGAGAACCACAAGTTCTCCGACATTATCAAATTAGGTGAAAGAATTAAAGAAGGTATTAAAAGTGATATGGTTAAAAATTTCAAAGCCTTGCAGGCTACGAATAAGGCTTTACAGTCCGGTGGTGTGTCTAAGAAAAAGGACGTAGGGGCTGTGATGGTTGCACAAAAGACCAAGTCTTCCCTTAAATACCAAGCTTACCCAATACCTCCACTCACATACCAGCCTATCCCAAATTACCAAGCACCCTCATACCAAGCTCCGCCACCAACTTATCAGTCATCTCCACCTCCTACATATCAACCTACTTCACCCAGATACTCCCAACCCGCTCATGTCTACCAAACCTATAATGCTCAACCATCCCATTATCAATCACCCTCGGCATGTCAATATTTCCCTAGACCCCGACCTAATTTTGATTGTAGACCTCCAAAATAATATACAGCCATCGCTGAACCCATCGACCAGCTGTACGAGAGGCTCAAAAGTGCTGGTTATGTCACCCCCATCCCTGCTACAACCCCTCAGAATCCTTTTCAGTGGGTTAACCCAAACAAGTCCTGTGCATACCACTCCGGCATGAAAGGGCACACCATTGACGAATGCCGCTCCTTGAAAGACAAGATACAATCTTTGATTGACAACAAGATCATTATAGAAAAGGAACCTATTCCAAACGTCCGCAACAACCCTCTGCCAGACCATAAGGGTGGAGGTATCCACATGATTGAAGTAGAAGATGACTAGGATCCCAGGGATCCACTGGGTTGATCGCAAAAGGTGATGACCCAAAGAAACCAGCAATTACTCTCAATCCAATCATAGTACATATCCAACCGTTCAAGGGCGCTAAGGTAAATATATCTATACCTCTTGAGTTTGAAGCAGCGCCACCCGCAAAGACACCAACACCAATTGAGGTTGAATTTGCTTCTCCGGCAAATGCAGCCGCTACCATTTGATGTTGCAATCTTACCACCCAAGGCACATGTTCCATTTGAAGTGATGATAGCCGTGCCAATCCCAGTGGCGATGTCTACTATGCCATCATTCTATACAAATGCTGTACCCTGGAACTATACAGTCGAGGCGAGAAAGAAGGGCAATGTCAGGATTGAAGAAACTGTCGTAGCACATGGTATGACAAAAACTGGTAGAGTCTATACCCTTGAACATCTGGCTGAATCAAGAAAGCAGGCCTCCAATCGGCCACCCCTCATTGAGACAGGTATGGAAGACCTTTGGAAGAAAATACAGGCCAAAGAATATTCGGTCATTGGCCAGTTAAACAAGATGCCATCAGAAATATCCATCCTCTCTTTGCTGCAAAATTCCAAGGCACACAAGAATGCTCTGTTAAAGGTGCTCAATGAAGCTTACGTACCAAGTAATATCACTGGCGGGGAAATGGCTAATATGGTAGGACAACTGTTGGAAAGTTATAAGATCACCTTTTATGAGGATGAGTTGCCACCTGAAGGGCTAGGTCACAACAAAGCACTACACATCACCGTGCAATGCGAAGATTATTTCATCACCAAGATCCTGATCGAAGGAGGTTCCAGTCTTAATATTTGTCCACTGGTAACACTCAAGAAGTTGGGCAAAGGGCTGCATGAGATAAAAGATGGAGCAATCAATGTGAAAGCCTTTGATGGTTCTCATAGGTCCACCATTGGCGAGATTATTCTATGCTTACAGATGGGACCAACCTGGTTCGAGGTCGATTTCCAAGTGATAGATATACCAACGTCTTACAACTTGCTGTTGGGACGACCATGGATTCATGCTGCCGGGGCCATAGCATCAACGCTGCATCAAGCAGTAAAGTTCGAATGGAATCACTAGGAAATGATCATTCACGGTGACGGTAGCAATCCTATATATAGTCGTCAGACCATTCCGGTGATTGGGGGAAGAAGGAAGCTGGGTGGAGAAACATACCGCCACATCGAGTGGGTCAATGCTATCGACAAAGACAAATGGTGGGATAGCAAAATCGAGAGTATATTGAATTGGAGTGGGTACGAACCTGGCAAAGGGCTTGGCAAGAACCTCCAAGGGATCTCTAAACCCATAAAACTCAAGAAATATGGCACTACCTTCGGTTTGGGTTATGAATACACCTGGGAAGAATTCAATAACTGGTCGCCACCATGGCGCGGTCCTTACTATCCACTAGAGCAGCCAATACCGCATCTGGAGCAGACTTTCCAACAGGCCGACATTATTTATGGGTCAGATAAAGAAGAAGCACTTGCAGCAGTGAAGAACTTGTTTTTAGAGGACAGTGATATGGACTGTTATGCTATTCTCAAGGAGGAGGGAGAGGAAGGCCCTTCCATACAGGCTGTGAGCAGAGGGGGACACCTCAAGAATTGGAGCATCAGGACAACCAGAGCCCGACGAGCCCCAGAGTAGCAAGGATAAAACAAGCACTATTCATTTTTCTATTTACTAAATGATTTTCTTTTCGCATGTTTTTCAATTTTCGCAATAAGATCTTTAATGTTTAAAACAGTTATTCAATCTATCAAAAGCATGTTTGATTTTTATTATGAATTAATATTTATTGCTATCATTTTCCTCCTTACTTTACCAATACAACATTACTATTACTTATTTTGATGAACCAATAATTGTGACATGCAATGAGACAATGCAACAAACAGACATTGATTCAGAGGAAGATGACATACCTGAAAAGATCATCAAAGAAGTTGAGAATTTTGAGAACAGACCTAAGTCCAACCTGGACGAGACCGAAATTGTCAACCTAGGAGATGCAGAAAATGTCAAGGAAACACAAATCAACATTCACCTTTCGCAATCAGAGAAGAAAGAGTACACAAAATTTCTAAAGGAGTATGAGGACATATTCACCTGGTTGTATGATGACATGACTGGTTTGAGTACGTCTATTGTGGCCCACAAACTGCCAACCGATCCAATGTGTCCACCAGTAAAACAAAAGCTCAGAAAGTTCAAGCCTGATATGAGTTTGAAAATCAAGGAAGAAATCACCAAGCAGATCAAAGCTAAGGTTCTTAGGGTGGTTGAATTCCCGACATGGTTAGCCAATATTGTGCTAGTTCCAAAGAAGGATGGGAAGGTTAGAGTCCATGTCGACTACCGCGATCTCAACTGGGCCAGTCCAAAAGACGACTTACCTCTATCGAATATACATATCCTGATTGACAATTGCGCCAAGCATGAACTACAGTCATTGGTAGATTGCTTCGCTGGTTATCATCAGATCTGGATGGATGAGGAAGATGCTGACAAAACAACTTTTATTACACCATGGGGAGTGTATTGTTACAAGATGATGCCATTCGGCCTGAAGAATGCAGGGGCCACCTACATGAGGGACATGACTACCATCTTTCATGATATGACACACAAGGATATAGAGGTACATGCGGATGATTTTATTATCAAGTCCAAGAAAGCCACTGACAACATAGAAGATCTAAGGAAGTTTTTTAATACACTACGGAGATACAACCTGAAACTAAACCCCGCAAAGTGTGCATTTGGGGTTCTTGCTGGGAAGTTGCTTGGGTTTATTTTGAGCCACCGAGGAATAGAACTGGATCCATCAAAAGTCAAAGCCATTCAAGAACTAGCATCGCCAAACAATAAGAAAGATGTGATGAGATTCTTGGGAAGACTGAACTACATCAGCCAATTCATAGCACAGTTTACAGTGATCTGTGAGCCAATCTTTAATATTTTAAAGAAGGACGCCGCTACCAAATGGGACCGATGACTACCAGAAGGGCTTTGATAGAATCAAGGAGTACCTGTCAACACCACCAGTCTTAGTTCCGCCCAAGCCAGGTAGACCCTTATTACTCTACCTTACAGTGTTAGATGGAGCTTTTGGCTAAATTCTGGGGCAGCATGATGAAACAGGGAAAAAGGAACAATACATTTATTATCTCAGTAAGAATTTCATCTCGTACGAGGCCCGGTATTCCTTATTGGAATGCACCTGTTGTGCTTTAACTTGGGTAGCTCAAAAGCCAAGACATTACTTTTGTGCCTATACTACACATCTCATATCGACGGTCCCCATTTCCCCTTCCTAAAATAAACCCAGACGACCCTCTAACCTAATTAATTTCCTACCAACCCTCCACCCTTGAATCCCTTTTCCTCTCCAATTCTCTCTGCAACCTCACTCAAACCCTAGCCGCTGCCACCCAAACTAACCCTAATCCCCCTTAAACCTCACCCAACCCATGGACTCCCATGGCTGTTTGAGACGTGTACTTGTCTCCTACGTTTCCTGGTGGCCCACTTTTGTGATTTGATGGAAAGATCTCGAAGAGATCTAGTCCAGTCCTTGCTCAACTTCTATCCATGGTCTTTTCCGGCCATCCATGACCGTCTAAGTCAGATCCATGGCTTTCCGGCTAAAACTGGTAATGATTTAATGTTCTCTCATCCTTCTTTGGGTTCTCTGAAACCCTAGCTCTTGAGACTTGTTACTTCTCTTTAGATCTGTCTTCGATATAGGTTATCCATGGCTTTTAACGTTACCCGAGTCTTTCCTTTTGGCTCGATTCAATTTTTGTCAAGAAACCCTAATACTTTTGGGTTCAATTCAAAGTTTGAATTTGCTTGCGGTGTGTTTGCATGACTATTATGAACCTTCTGGTCTTTGTGTGTGTTCTATATGATCTTGTGCTTCCTGTTTTGATTTGTTCTCAAGGTTTCTTTGACTTTGTCCAAACCCGTGTCATTTATGGGTCCGATCATTTATTTTACTGAGTGTTCACATAATTTATGGTGATTCTGTATAATCTCCTTAAACCTACAACTTTGATTTTGTGTATTTTCCTTGTAACTTTGTACTAATTTTTCGAAATTGCTTCCTTACTTTTGTGATACTTTCCTTGGTTAGTACTGATTCCCTGTGATTTTCAATCTCATCTATGATTCTTTGAACTATTTTTCAGAATCAATTTGTATTCTGCCTTGTTTGTGTGCACAAATATGTTGTCAATTAATGTGTACTTTCCTTATGTTGAAACCATCCTAAACTTGGTCCTTATTACATGCTACATGCTTTTACTATTCTAATTATGATAAAACCAGTCTCACAAGCAACTCTTTTCCTCATTTGATACAACTTATACCCGTTCGAACTATGACTCCTTAATTGAAGGGAGTCCGGGTCTTTAATTGATTCTAACTTGTATTGTTTCTATAATTATGATAAGTCAGTACTTGTTATCTTATTTTTCTACATGTTTTCAAAACTATAAATACTCTACCCTCTCTTCTTTAAACACAGGAACAATTAGTTCAACACAAATATACACACTCAAACTCTCTCTTCTTTCTCTAGTACTTGTGCTACTGCTTTAGATAACCGACTGAAAGCCAAGGCTAAACTGTGGAACTCTGATTGCTTTTCCTTTTTCTGCACTTTGCCTTTTCAACTGGTATGTTCCTAGTTCAAATTCTAAAACTAATCTCTATGTGTTCCCTTGTTCGTCAATCCCTATCTCTTTCTGCACTGACTTAATGACTCATGCTGTTAAATTACACTTCTTATTTACTGCTTTACTCAACATGCTTAAAACTCTGCCCTCATTTGTTCAAATATAATCAGCATGTTTACTTGTTCCTGTTTATGTCCCTCAACTAGTACGGTTCTAATGTACTTGATTAACATTAATTCATTATGTGTAATAGCCCCCCTGCATGACTACTCCCATACCCTGTCCCTATGTTATATTACTATTATAATTTCCAACATTATTCCCTTGAGGTAATTATTTGTGTTCTAAGGGCCAATCAGTCCCTACTTGTTGGTCTATATGCATCTCTCAGCCATGTTTGCACGTCTTGATTTGGGTGCTCTATGTCCCCAACCCCTACTTCCCTGTTTGTAATTTCTGAAGTTGTACTGCTCTTTGAACTTGCTTTGTATGTGATGTTGTTTCCTTCTCCAAAAGATTGTTCTGTTGCAAACTCACTTCAAAACATGATTGTTTTCAAAACTGTTTTCCAACTCAACTCCTTTAAATCTATGTCAAAGCACTCTCACCTATACTCTTAGAATATTAGGTTCTGCCCCTTTTGTGTGAGCCTTGCCTTGGGACCCTTGAGCTCCTTCTGAACTTGACACATGGAAGCCGGCCTTTCCACACTGTACTTACTCTGTCTTGGCTATGAAATTTGGGTGTGAGCACTGCCCCGGATACCTTGAGGTCCTAAAGGAACTCTGACACACCTAGATATGAGGGAAAGCTATGAACAATATTAGCATTTGAGGTGGTTTATTACATAACTCAAAGAGGAAGTCCAAATCAGGCTTCCTATAGTTGTAACTTCTTATTTTTCATTTCTGCTTATGTAATTCAATCAAATGGCCTGTAATAATTTGTAAACAAGTATTGGAGTGGCTAGTGAAAAGGGATGGGAGAATATGCATGCTATAATTTGTTAAGGGTAGAAAACATGTTATTAGGTTTATATTCCTAATTGTGCAATAGAAACCATGCTTAGGATCCATACATGCATTAGAAATCATGTTCTTAGGACCCATATCTCATGCTTCAGTACCTTATTCATTAATCCATGTTTTATGTTTTTAATCACTTAGAGATCCTGTTCCTAGGACAATAACAACATTGGCATACAAGCCGTCACTCTTGTACTTCAGAAGTTGTATTCTATAACACTTGTGTACGTTTAGAAATCATGCTCTTAGGTCTCATGTTTATTGTTTCAACATGTGCACCATTACAAAAATCATATGTTAAAATCTGCTAATAACCAACACTTTACTAGTATGTTCTATCCTACCATATGCATTTAGAAATCCTGCTCTTAGGAAATTCTCCAATCCTGCCATATGCATTTTTAAATCCCGCTCTAGGAATTCTGCATCATGAGTTTTATATATGCATATTAGATACCATGTTTTAGGATCTAATTTGTGCTTACATTCGCATTTAATGTAAACGGCTGATTATAAAAAAGATAAAAACAGTTTCACGCTTGATTATCCCATTTAAAATAATTGGTAAGAGTCTCTGCATTTGTATCAACTAGAACAGTATGCTCTTAGGGTAAAATAATCTCCAATCTGTTCTAATAACTTGGGATAACTACTGCATATCGCTTTATGCCTAGGCAAGCCTTAGGTAATAACTTAAATAAAACTAGGACTGCCTTTGTTTAATTATCAACTGTCAAGATCAGTAGGCAAACCTGATTTAGACTTCTTTTCTGAGTCATGTGATAAATCTGGTTCACTATTATCATTTAAAACTTTGTTAGGACCTGAATGTGGACCTTAATTGTGTATGAGGCATGCTATTTATGTGCACTGCATGTGGAGGTATATTTGAGCCATTAATTTGTCTTCCATGGTCCCTTTAATTGAAGTCCTACATGTTTTGTATGTCGCCTTAGTATTTTTCCTTTAAACCTGAGGGTCTGCCTAGAACCTCCTTCTTATAGGATAGAAGTCCTAAATTCCTCCATGAATGATAGGACTGGACGGGTAACAACATGTAATAGGGGTCGAGACCAACCCTCACTTTAAGTACCTTCACGGGCGGGAAAGGGTAGATATGGATATGATGACCGATGTGCTAATGCCATGCACAACCCCTTTTTAAGGAGTGATTACCGGGCATTGCATTGATATGATCCATATTATAAACAAACCTAGGACACCCCTTTATAGTCATAAATATTCTTAATTTGTAATCCTTCTCAAAATCTAGCTTTGGCATTAGTTGTTTTCTTACACTTGTGATCATGAACTTAAATTCCCTATTATTTGAGACCTATTTGTCTATTTGCTAATTGCACAAATTCACAAAACTGTTTGGCCGGGAACTACACTAGTGAATCCTGAGAGGTGCCTATAACCTTTCCCTTAGGATAAATTCAAGCCCTTACCTTATCTCTGGTTATCAAACATAGTTAGAAATGAACCCCATAGGTGCCCTAACGCGCCTTAAAATCGTTAGGTGGCGACTCTTCAAAATTACAAAATCCCTTTCCCAAAAGGAAAATTTTTTCCCAAAATATCATAAACCCAATTCCGCGGAAGGAAAAAGGGGGTGCGACAGGGTTCAATTCCCATGGTTTCCAATCATGTTTTACAGTAATATAATAAATTTGTATGTTGACATATGTCTTATTCCGCATCGGATAAGTTCATTATGGATGATTACTGTAATTTTACCTCTAGTTATTTGATTACTTGTATTAACTCTCCAATAGAGTTACATGTTGATTCAATGAACACTAGAGTCTATAAAAGTGATATTTACCTATCTTAAATTAACAATTTACTCTCCATCTGAGTTGTTCCTGTTTTAATTTATGGGGTAAATATCTTACATAATTCATATATTTCGCATGAATAGTTAAGTTTCCCTAATGAATCTAACTATTCAATGAGCATGGTTATATGTATAATGTGCTATTTTGAATTTAATTATTCTAAATACATAGCTAAGGATCTATTTAATGTGAATAGCTCTCAGATTAATTATGTGTTCATTTAACCCACTTACCTTAATTTTGAACTAAAACAAGTTAGAAGGACCGAATTATGTTGACTGGAAAAGGAACCTTGATATTGTCCTAACTGCTAAAGGTTACAAATTTGTAATCACTGAAGAGTTCCAAGAAAAACACGATGAAGATGCTACTGATGATTAGATTAAAGCCTATGACAAATGGGTCAAGGCTATGAGACGACTCGATGTTAGATACTGTCTCTATGGCGAATGTTTTGCAACATCATCATCAGTCTATGAGGTATGCTTATGACATGATCGAAAGTTTCAAAGAGATATTCGGCGAGCAAAATTGTGCGGCTAAATAGACATCCATGAAAGCCCTTTTGAACACTAAGATGGCTGAAGGATCTTCGGTCAGGGACCATGTTTTGAAGATAATGGGCTGAATGAACTAGAGGTCCTTGGAGCTGTGATTGATAAGGAATCTCAAGTTGAGGTGGTCTTGTAGACTCTGCCTGATAGTCTTTAACAATTTTCCTTAAACTATGATATGAACAAAATGGATTTGTCACTAGCGAAATTGTTGAATAAGCTACGACCGACAGAATCTCTTATCAAACAGCAAGCTCCAGTAGTGGAACTGAATATTGATAAACCTTCAATTTCTAATTCAAAAGGAGGTAAGAAAAAGAAGAAGGCTCAAAAGGTTTTGGCACCTGGAGGTGCGACGTGAAAAAGCCCAAAGGAAAGTGCTATCATTGCAAGAAACATGGGCATCACAAAAAGCAATGACCTGCCTATATGTCAAAGTTGAATAATTAAGTTAATTAAAATTTAAATATCGTTGAAACTTGTTTAGTGGTTGTCTCTATCATGTTTTGGTGTGTAGATTCAGGAGCCACTAATCATATCTGCACTATTTTGTAGGGGTTTCAGGAAACATGACGGCTAAGTGAGAATGAAGTTTTGTTTTTCAAGCCAATGACGAGCACCGGCTTTAGCATTAGGAGATATTAGAGTTTCGTTTAGTAATGATAGAGTTTTAGTTTTGAAAGATGTTCTCTATGTACCTTCTATTAGAAGAAATTTGATTTCGGTTTCTAAAATAATGGATGCTGGTTATAATATTTATTTTGCTAATAACTCTACTATTATTATGTTTAATAAACGTTTTACCTAAACTGCTGCTAGAGTACACAAACTTTTTATTCTTGATATATCTCTTCATATGCTACAACAATCAAAAGAATTAAATAATATTAATCTGTCACATAAAAGAAAATATATTTCTGAATTGAGCCAAACTTATTTATGGCACTTACGTCTAGGTCATATAAATTTAAATAGGATTTTGAGATTGTACTCTGATGGACCTTTGAGTTCATTGAAAGTGGAGGCATTTCCAACATGCGAATCCTGTTTAGAAGGTAAAATGACCAAGAGACATTTTCCCTCAAAAGGAAATAGAGTCAACGATAAGTTAGAATTGATTCACTCTGATATGTGTGGCCCTATGAATATACAAGAAAAATGTGGTTTTGAGTATTTTGTGACTTTCACAGATGATTACTCAAAATATGGATACATTTATCTGTTGTGCCGTAAGTATGAATGCATTGAGAAATTAAAAGAATTTAAGACAAAATATAGAAATGACATGATATATATATATATATATATATATATATATATATATATATATATATATATATATATATATATATATATATATATATATATCAAAACATTGCGATCTGATCCTAGTGGTGAATACCTTTCTGCGTAATTCATTAAATACTTATAAGATTGTAGAATTACATCTCAATTATATGCTCCAGGAACACCGCAACAAAATGGTGTGACAAAAGAAGAAATAGGACCCTTATGGAAATGATTAGATCAATGTTAAGTTATTCCAATTTTTCTTTTTCCTTTTTGGGGATATGCTTTATAAACAACAATGCTTTAGAAACAACAAATTGGTTCCTTCAAAGTCAGTACCTTCAACTACAATAGGATTATGGACCGGGCACAAGCCAAGTTTACGGGACATTGGGGGGTTTGGGGTTATCCAGCACATGTGCTAAAAGGAAAAGTGGATAAATTGGAATCGATGACAGAAGTATGCATTTTTATTGGATATCCAAAAGGAACTGAAGGCGGTTTATTTTATTGTCCTAAAGAAAAGATGATAATTGTTACGACAAATGCCATATTTTTAGAACGGGAGTATTTAATGAACCATATTCCTAGAAGTAAGCTCGTTTTACAGGAATTAAGTAATGGAGTAATTAATGACTCATCTATGGAACGTATATTAAAAGCTAGTATTGACATACCACCACATTATCACAGTGGGAGCAATATCAATAGGCAGCAGAATGCACAAGAGCAACCTCAGATTGTTGAGGAACCTGAAATTGTTCTACAACCTGCACTCCAGGAAGAAGTTAATATCCCAACACTGCAAGGTGTGGAGGATAACATTAAGGATTCAGTTTCAGAAAATGATGTTATGATTCAACAACAAAATCAGAGTGCACCTATAGTGACTAGTCATAGTGGGAGATTTATTAAAAAACCTCTCCGATTTGTGCTCTTGAGAGAATCATATGATAGAATCTCTGACTAGCCTAATATAGAACCTCTTAATTACGACAAAACACTACAGGATATAGATGCTGATAAATGGGTTGCTGCTATGAAATCTGAAATGGAGTCCATGTACTCCAATCAAGTCTGGGATCTTGTAGAACCACATACTGGAGTCAAACCCATTGGTTGTAGATGGATCTATAAGAAAAAGAGAGGAGTGGATGGAAAAGTGCAAGCTTTTAAAGCTAGGCTTGTTGCAAAAGGGTTTACTCAAAAAAAAGGGATCGATTATGAGGAAAATTTTTCACCAGTAGCCATGCTTAAATCCATTAGGATTGTCTTATCCATTGCTGCTCATTACGATTATGAGATTTGGCAAATAGATGTCAAGACAGCTTTTCTTAATGGAAGTCTTGATGAGTGCATCTATATGGCACAACCAGTTGGTTTCATAAAAAGTGAAAATGAGCACATAGTGTAAATTAAAGAAATCCATTTATGGATTGAAATAAGCTTCTAGAGCATGAAATACTTGTTTTGACACATCAATTAAAACCATTAGTTTTTATCAATAAGAAAATGAGTTTTGTGTCTATAAGAAGTGGGATGGAGATAAAGTTACATTTTTAGTTTTGTACGTGGATGATATTTTGCTCATACGAAATAATGTGAGCATCTTGAATTCAGTAAAGGAATGGTTTTCCTCGCATTTAGATATGAAAGACTTGGGACAAGCGGGCCATATCCTTAGGATCTAGCTTATGCGAGATCGCAAGAGAAGGATATTAGGCTTATCTCACGTACTTCATATTGATACTATTCTCACCAGGTTTAGCATGCAAAATTCCAAGAAAGCCTTTCTCCCTTTTAGACATGGAATCTCTCTATCAAAAGATTAGTCACGAAAAATAATTGATGTGATAGAAAAGATGAAGGCGGTCCCTTATGCTTCTACTGTAGGGAGTTTCATGTATGCTATGCTACGTACTAGCCCAGATATCTGCTTTGTTGCTGGCATGGTTAATAGATTTCAGTCTAACCCTGGACGAGAGAACTAGACTGCTGTTAAATATATAATCAAGTAGTTGAATAGGACTAGGGATTATATGTTGGTTCATCACTCAGGTGATCTTGAACCTATTGGCTATACTGATTTAGATTTCCAATCAGATAGAGATTCTAGAAAATCTACCTCAGGATATGTTTTTACCCTAGGAGGTGGATCCATAAGTTGGAGGAGTATCAAGCAGTCACGTGCTCCTGGTTCCACCTTGAAAGCCAAATGTGTGTGTTACATACCATAGTTTCGTATGTGAGAGTACACCATAAGTCAATTCATCTAAGCTTTGAAATGAGATCATATCTTAAAGTCCATAAAGTAATTTAATCATGTTAAATTGGAGGTTACAAATATTTAAGATCATGGAGTGCAAGTACCAAGAGGGTTGGAAGGCTTAGAAGCTAAACCAATTGAAGAAAATAAGTTTCGTCGAAAGTCGCCATGTTGGGAATGTTATAATATGTACTTTTGGGGTAAGACTAGGGTGCTCAAAATGATAAGGATGTTATTTTATGAGTTATTTTTTTCTATGTTAGCCGTGTGTTATGTTTTGAAGTCAAGTGAGTTGTGGAACAAAAGTTGACAAAGATCATCACAAGTTACATTCATAAATATGCTGAAATTTAGGTCAAATGTAGCTGAGATTTTCTACCAATATACTTAGAATTAGGGGATGAGTTACCTACCAAATTTAAGGTCTACAAGTATATTTTCTAACTCATTAGACCGGTAATCAATACGACATAGAAGTAGAGAGATATTTTCAGTTTTGCCAGACTGCACGGTCTGCATATGTGACAAGTAGGTATGTCACTAAAGCTTTTTGAGCAATATATTTTGTGTGTTATATGAGGTGTTTTTGGGAAATATTATATACCAAGTGGAAGTTCTTATAATTTAGTTTCTAATGCTCTTAACTATTTGTTCATACGAAATCCAGAAAAAATATATAAGCGTATGAAGAAGAGCCAATAATAGGGTGCCAAGCTAGCACCTCTTTGACTTTTCAAAAAAAAGAAGATATATATAGGCCTTATGTCGCCACTTTCTTCACTTTTGCACATATCGAGACTAGAATAAGACCCCTAAACTTATCTTCAAGCTCTCCACAAGGGTTTCTAAGAATATTAACATCCTGGGCATGAAATCAAGAAGCGATAACACTAGGATGATCCCTACGATGTAAGTATTGCTATATCACCTCTCTTTTTCTTTGTAGTTTGCGTTTTGGAAGGTACTTCATAGTTAAAAAAAGTCTAATATCTGTATTTAAGCTTTAAATATTAAAGAAGGTTAATAAATTCGTTTCCAAGTAGTTAGAACTTTTGGTACGGTGATCGGAAGCCTTGAGTTCGAGTTATTCAACTTGTAGTGGACTGTCTATTTTGCTGATATTTTATGGAGTTTTGGAGGATAAAAGGTGTGGAGAAACACCACATAATTAAAGAATGGTGTCCTGGTCATTTGTTGTTATATTTTAAAGTTGTTTGACACTACTTTTATTGTCGTTTTATGTATGAAGTGATTAGGGTGTGTAGACTGTTTTGTGATATATTGTGATGGAGATAAGGTTGCAAATGATGTATACATGTTGTTATTTATTGTTCTTGGTGTTGTTGGTATATGGTATTGGAGGAGGGACTTGTTACAGGGGGGGATGCTGCCCAAATTTATATAAACGAGCTACTAGTTTATGTTGCGAACTTAGCTTTTACTCAAAACTGATTTTAAATCTCCTTATGTTGTGGTAGATTGAGTTGAGTTGTTTGAAGAATTTCTTGAAATATATTAAGGACTCAACGAGATTAAGTTATGTTAAGGCTAAACCTTTCCTTCATTTGGAATGATCCAGTAAATACATGTGTTTGATAACGAGACATAAAGCAAAGTTCATATTTCTGAATTTATGTACATTTTTCTAGTCTCATAAGTTACAACATTCTCCCTTATCCGGACTTCGTATTCAGCTTAGTTTTGTCTTCTTTCAGCCAAGAGAGCAGAGAGTCAATATATATACAATATTACAATATTTTCACCACCATTGAGCTATAATCGATGGGAAGGCCCCTATTGGGAAACCTCTGATAAGATGGTGAGTTATATACCGAGCCTACTGTGGCTGAGCGTCTCTAAGCAATACCAGAATGGCCAAGATACAGAGCCTATTATGGCCGAGCGCCTATGAGCGAGCCTAGTATGGCAGAGCAGTTACACATAAAGAGCCTTTTAAGATTAGAAAACTATTTTACTTACTATATTGAGAGAGTTGAGTCAGTATCACCAAGTTCTGATTGATAGTTGG
This sequence comes from Nicotiana glauca, assembly GCA_026770625.1. Taxonomy (NCBI): domain Eukaryota; kingdom Viridiplantae; phylum Streptophyta; class Magnoliopsida; order Solanales; family Solanaceae; genus Nicotiana; species Nicotiana glauca. The sequence goes on from MU760471.1 coordinate 40,141, forward strand.
ACAGACCCTACCAGTAGAGAGAGTCAAACATCAACTTGGTTATGCATACCGGATGTGCAAATTTCCATCTTAAGACCCTAAGATGGGAATATAAAATACACCCCGTGAATTGCAAGCTATAGGAGTATCATAAAGTAAAAGTTTAAGTTTCAACATATAATTGAAGCTAAGTGAAGGAGGATACGAGGTACCCTGTTAGTGAAGATTATCAATATTTATAATTCAAGCAGAGAAATACAAGTACTCTGAGTTTACGTTCAACAGTAATAGAGGAATGTACAATTGGCCACACCCATCTCAATTATGCCTTAGGAAAGCTAACAGATATAGTTTAAGAGAATGATGTGATATCAGGATCCAACTGGGGTTAGAGTAACCCAAAATGGTGGAAAGATTGTTAGCGTTAAATGACATTTCTGAAGGATATTTCAAACATGGTAATCATTATCCTTGGGAGGCACCTAGATGGCGAACTCTAGAATAGTATAGTTATATATGCATACTAGAAGGTTAAGAAAAATTGAGAAGTAGGCACTGACATCCTAGAAGGGTAAATATTTACCTTTGTATGGCTCCCGTTTCTAGTAAAGAGAGAATGCTAGGAGATCCGAAGAGCCAGTGGATAGAGCACGGGAAGCTAAAAGTGAAAGAATGTTTTGTTGCTGTTTTTAGAATAAGGTAATAAATAAAGATATTAGGATGAGAATAAGAAGAAATAAATAAAGTATTATGAGTAAGATGTGATAAATAGGTGATAACGGTAAATCAAAATATGATATGATGACATATTCTATAGTCAAGTGAAGGAAAAGACAAGAGGTGACAGTCCTTGAGACAATAAAAGAGTATAGGCCAAAAGTCATATCCTAATTTCGAGAAATGAAAATGTAAGTCCAACGTGATTACCAAAACAAAAATTTAGACCCCCGGAGTAAGAGAAATCAGCATGGGCTAGTGAACAAGATAAAATGAATTCCAATATATGTGGCCACTAAGATAAGCCAAGTATTCATGCACCAAGTGGCAGAACAACCAAGAAAGGTAATTGCTTACTTTTAACGAAAGTTGAGAAGGCCCTAATGGAATTATTCGATCTATGACCCATAGTTAGTTACATTATGAACACATTTAAGATTTTGGAGTGTTATCCATGCAACATATATGTTGACAATGATACACCTATAGGAGACTCTAGTATAAGTTACAAGAAAGAGTTGTGCCACGTCACAGACAAAAGCTAGAATTGCTAGAATGTATATTATGGATGTTCCATAGTGTCCACGAGAGGCTAAAGTAATAACTAATACCCTGAGCCACAGATCAGAAGATAGCATAAGTTTACTTGAAGTATGAGATATAAGAGGAAACTAAAGAGTTACATCAGCTAATTGAATTAGGATTCTGATTATTAGACCTCGATGAGTATAGAAATTGTGATTCACAACATTCTAAAATCACTCTAAATATCAGAGGTACAAAAGAGATAGTATAACAGTCATATTCTTTAATAGCTCTACGATAAATCTAGTTAGAAGAGTACCAACCTCATAAGAAGTTAGTATGAAGCTCCTACTGGATTGTGTATGCACATAGGGTGCAAATATTATGTAGAGCTTTAAGGTGTGGATATGAATTCCAGCTATGTGGAAGGGAGGTTATGGAAGAGATAAAAGATGCGATATAATATTTAAAGATAAGTAAGGTACAGGTGAAGAAGGTATTTCATAGAAGATATAATACAATATTTAAACATAAGTAAGGTACAAGTGAAGAAGGTACGAGATGCCCAAGTACAGAAGATTACGAATAATCCAGATATCAGATAGAGGGCTAAAACCATTGTAATTATGTATCAAGAAATGACAGTGATGTCATCAGCGGCATATTTTCTAGCCTATGGTTTCTAAGTACAGAGGGGCCTAGTTAAGAGACAAAAGAAGAGTTAGAGACGATATAATGATTCGTTTGAGGTTCTAGAGTAACATAAGTAAATCTATGGAGCTAGAAAGTTAATGGAAGGTTGTGAGTAGTATAAATAGATGTATGTAGGTCACAAGCTAAAGTATGGTAGAGCGATAAGGTTTTAGGTAGACATGAGTAAGAATAAGAAAAAGTGAGTGAGAAGGTGACGAGAATCGGTAAGTCCTCGTGATTAACCCCATCAGAATAAGAGAGCTTATGGTTTCCATGAGTTACAAAAAGCTCAGCATAGACAGAGTGAGCTCAGAGGAGTTTAAGACTAGGAGAGTTTAGAAGATATGGAATGCTTCCCTAATGGTAGAATAAGGGTATAATTTTGATAGATAAGAGGATGACGTTTAGGCCTTCGATGAATAGATGTATGTAGATCACAACCTAAAATATGGTAGAGCGAAAAGGTTTTAGGTAGATAGGAGTAAGGATAAGAAATGGTGAGTGAGAAGGTGACGAGAATAGGTAAGTCCTCGGGATTAAACCCATCACAACACGAGAGCTGATGGTTTCCATGAATTATAAAAGCTCAGTATAGCCTGAGTGAACTCAGAGGAGCTCAAGACTAGGAGGATTTAGAAGATATAGAATGCTTCCCTAGTGGTGGAATAATGGTGTAACTGTGAGAGATAATAGGATGACGTTTAGGCCTTCGATGAATAGATGTATGTAGATCACAACCTAAAACATGGTAGAGCGAAAAGGTTTTAGGTAGATAGGAGTAAGGAGAAGAAATGGTGAGTGAGAAGGTGACGAGAATAGGTAAGTCCTCGGGATTAAACCCATCACAACACGAGAGCTGATGGTTTCCATGAATTATAAAAGCTCAGTATAGCTTGAGTGAACTCAGAGGAGCTCAAGACTAGGAGGATTTAGAAGATATAGAATGCTTCCCTAGTGGTGGAATAATGGTGTAACTGTGATAGATAAGAGGATGACGTTTAGGCCTTCGATGGAGTAATGCTTTAGAGAAAAAGAGATTTTATGAATTGCATAGGATTCGAATACCCCCATAATATGAACTATGTTAGGATAGTATGAAATGAGGTTAATGAATATTGTATCGTACTAGGTGAATCAGGCAAATAACTTCAAATGTTCCCCGATAAGACGTGGGCTCTAAGGACAATGTATTATGTAAGAGGTTTCAAGTTATCAGTGGTAGATTATAGATAACATTAAGGTGAATCAACACTAGATGGATGAATGTTTCAAAGTATGAGATGAAATTAGGCTGTCATTATTAAGATGAACAATAATGAGGAAGAACTAAAGGATTTAGATTTATACATATTGGATAAGCAGTGAGAGAGTAAGCTGGAGTTGGGTAGCAAACCTCGATAATAATAAACCAGAGTAAGTGTTGTGGTATAGTATAAGCTACCTAGATATAGTAAAGCCATAATCATAGCTAACCGAGGCTATGAAACAAGATATAGCAATAGTTGTGAGTTTGACAGTAACCGAGCAAAAAACTTCAATACACCTATAGATTACCAGAGGGACATCTTGTCATAGTTCGATATATGTTCACGAAGTGAGGCATAGAGATTAGATAAAATCTGAAGGAAAAAAGATATAAGAGTCACACAAGCACACATATAAGGACAAAGTCATACATGCTGCATGACATACGATAGCAATAGTTACAAGATTGAAAGAATTCTGACCATAAGTCGGGGTGTGAGAAAGAGGCCTAAAGGGTGGAATGCCCTAGCCTTTGGATTTTTTCGCAGAATAATCGCCTATACGTGAAGGAAAATAGTAAAGTACTCATAGGAGCTATAGGTTATGATACTGGTAAGTGCATCAGTCAACATTCGAGGATGAATGTTCCAAAGGGGGAGAATGATGTTACACCCTATAGTTTCATATGTGAGAGTACATCATAAGTCAATTGATGTAAGCTCTGAAATGAGATCATCTCTGAAGGTACATAAAGTAAGTTAATTATGTTAACTTGCAGGTTACAGATATTTAAGATCATGGACTGCAAGTACCAAGAGGGTTGGAAGACTTAGAAGCTAAACCAATTGAAGAGAATAAGTTTTGTCGAAAGTTGACAAGTTAGGAATGTTGTAACATGTACTTTTGGGGTGAGACTAGGGTGCTCAAAATTATAATGAGGTTATGTTATGAGTTATTTTTGTCTTATGATAGTCGTGTGTTATGTTTTGAAGTCAAGTAAGTTGTGGAACAAAAGTTGGCAAAGATTCTCACAAGTTATATTCATAAATATGCTAAAATTTAGGTCAAATGTAGCTGAGCTTCTTTCCCAATATACTCGAAATTATGGGGCGATATACCTACCAAATTGAATGTCTACGAGTTTGTTCTCTAATGCATTAAACCGTTCATCAATAAAACACATGATTACATAGATATTTGCAGTTTTGCAAGACTGCGTAGACTGCATAGGTGACAAGTAGGCATGTCACTAAAGCTTTATGAGCAATACATTTCGTGTATTATATGAGGTCTTTTGGGGACATATTATATACCAAATGGAAGGTCTTGAAATTTAGTTTCTAACTCTCTTAACATTCGTTCATACGATATCCGGATAAAAAGATATAAGCATTTGAAGTAGAGCCAATAATAAGGTGCCAAGCTAGCACCTCTTTGACTTTTCAAAAAAAAAGAAGAAGATATATATAGGCCTTATGTCATATCTTTATTCACTTTTCCACATACCACGACCAGAATAATACCTCTAAATGTATCCTCAAGATCTCCACAAGGGTTTCCAAGAATATTAACATCCCGAGTACGAAATCGAGAAACGATAACATTAGAACGATCCCTACAACGTAAGTATCGCTATATCGCCTCTCTTTTTCTTTGTAGTTTGAGTTTTAAAAGGTACTTCATAGTTAATAAAATGTCTAATTTCTGAATTTAAGTTTTAAATATTAGTGAATGTGGATAAATTAGTTTTCTAATAGTTAGAACACACGGGACGGTGATCGGAAGCCGTGAGTTCGAGTTATTTAACTGCTTTGTGGGCTGTTTCATGTTGATTTTGGTCTGTCTATTTTGTGAATGTTTTTCGGAGTTTTGGAGGATAAAAGGCGTGGATAAACACCACATAATTAAGAAATGGTGGGCTGGTCATTCGTCGTTACATTTTTATGTTGTTTGACACTACTTTTGTTGTCGTTTTGTGTATGAAGTGATTAGGGTGTATGGCCTATTTTGTGATATATTGTGATAGAGATAAGGTTGGAAAATGATGCATACATATTGTTATTGTTTTGTTCTTGGTGTTGTTGGTATATGGTATTGGAAGAGGGCCTTGTTATAGGGGAGATGCTGCCTACATTTACGTAAACGAGCAGCTAGTTTAAGTTGCAAACTTAGCTTTTACTCAATACTGATTTTGAATCTCCTTATGATGTGGTAGATTGAGTTGAGTTGTTTGAAGAATTGATCGAAATATAGTAAGGACTCAACGAGATTATTGTATGTTAAGACTAAACCTTTCCTTCATTTCGACGTGATTCAGTAACTACATGTGTTTGATAATGAGACCTAAAGAAAAGTTCATATTCCTGAATTTATGTACATTTTTCTAGTCTTTTAAGTTACAACATTCTCCTTTATCGGGACTTCATATTCAATTTAGTTTTGTCTTCTTTCAGCCAAGAAAGCAGAATATATATATATATATATACACACACACACACACACATACATATTACAATATTTTCACCATCATTGAGCTATAATCGATGGGCAGGCCCCTATAGGGCAACCTCAGATCAGATGGTGAGTTATATACCAAGCCTACTATGGCCGAGAGCCTATGAGCGAGCCTAGAATGTCCAAAATACAGAGCCTAGTACGGTCGAGCGCCTATGAGCGAGCCTATTACGGTAGAGCAGTTACACATACCGAGCCTTATAAGGCCGAACAACTATTATACTTAATATATTGAAAGAGCTGAGTCAGTATCAACAGGTCGTGGTTGACAGTTGGGTGGGCCCCCCCAGTAGAGAGAGTCAAACATCAGCTTGGTTGGTAAGCTCCACTTCCTCGGAGTTACCAGGTCTAGACTTTGGAGTCCATTATATATATATATATATATATATATATATATAGGTTTGATGGGTAGGTCAAGGCCCTGTCCCGACTATGGTATAGTTCGCTCTAGAGGCTTGTAGACGAGTCCTGTATATTTTGTATATCAGTAGATGTTCATGGCGGTTTCGTTGACCTGCACAATTATATATATAAGCTTTTGGGTATTTTTACCCCATAGATGAAAGAGATGCCATTTTCACACAATTCAGAATATAGCCTCATCGGCCAAAGTTAAGGGTTACCCCTCCAAAGTTCAAAGTTACAGAGTGGTACGCTGTGGCCGAGTATCACACCGGGTGCCGGCCATGCCTCTTCAAGTTTGGGACATGACAAACTTGGTACCAGAGCAGTTCTGTCCTAAGGAGTTTAACAGTCGTGTCTAGTAGAGCCTTGTTTATAGATGTGTTGTGCACCATTTATATAAACAGGAAGCTACAAGGCATTTAAGAGTATGTTACCCTTCTTTCAAATCCATACCGTGCTATAGAGCTGAGTCATAAGAGTTCTAGCCAAGACTTATGTTTGCTAATTATAGAGATGCTTGCAAATTGAAAACTTTTCTAAGGCTTCTCCTTCTCTCTAATAATGAGAAAATGACTCTTTCAGAAAGCAAAACTACAACTCTTCATTCTAAGTTATCTAAGCTAGAACTTAAGGCCGACCTTTTTTCCAGGGATAACCCACTTCCCGGTCTAGCTAGCTAGCTAGAGGGCTACTATAGCAGCAGGTTAGGGCGCTAGTAGAGAGAAATCTTGAACTTATGGCCCTGTTTGAGGCCCTATCAGATCGTGCATACTGGATGTGCAAATTTCCATCTTAAGACCCTAAGATGGGAATATCAAATACACCCTGTGAATAGCAAGACATAGGAGTATCATAATGTAAACGTTTAAGTTTCAACATGTAATTTAAGATAGCTGAAGGAGGGTACGAGGTATCCTGTTAGTGAAGATTATCAATATTTAAAATTCAAGCAGAGAAATACAAGTACTCTAAGTTTACATTCAACAGTAATAGAGGTATGTACAATTGGCCACACCCATATCAGTTATGCCTTGGGAAAGCTAACAGATATAGTTTAAGAGAAGGATGGGATATCAGGATCCAACTGGAGTTAGAGTAACCCAAATGATGGAAAGATTATTAGCGTTAAATGACATTTTCGAAGGATATTTCAGATATGGTAATAGTTCTCCTTGAAAGACACCCAGATGATGCACTCTAGAATGGTATAGTTAGATATGAATACTAGAAGGTTCAGAAAAATTGAGAAGTAGGCACTGACATGGTTAAATATTTACCTTTCTATGGCTCCTGTCCCTAGTAAAAAGAGAATGTTAGGCGACCCGAAGAGCTAGTGAATAGAGCAAGGGAAGCTAAAAGTGAAAGAATATTTTATTGATGTTTTTAGAATAATGTTATAAACAAAGATATTACCAGGAGAATAAGAAGAAACAGATAAAGTATTATGAGTAGATGTGATAAATGAGTGATAATGGTAAATCAAAATATGATATGATGACAGAGTCTATAGTCAAGTAAAGGAAAGGACAAGAGGTGACAGGATTTGAGACAGTAAAAGAGTATAGGCCAAAAATCATATCCTTATTTCGAGAAATGAGTTGGTAAGTCCAACGTGATTACCAGAAGAAAAATTTAGACCCCCCGAGTAAGAGAAATCAGCATCGGCTAGTGAACAGGATAAATTGAACATCAATTAGGGATCGAATGATGTGATAATAGTCGACATCAAGTAAATTTCAAAGATCGCATTCCAGCAATAATAAAAAGGATAACATAAGAATAACCTTTAAAGGTCATTCAGGAAAACACTCCGCCAAAGCAAAAACTTTGAGAAAAGTTAAGCTTAAGGTTCTAAGTGTGCTAGTTACACTATGTGTCACCCTCGTGCATAAGAACTCAGTTATCCCTGGTAGAGAAGAGTTACCGCAAGGTGATCAAGAGTCAGTGAAGACGTGAAAAGACACTAAAGATGAAGAGGTAAACCATATATAGGTAAATATTCATAGCATTAAATGCTAGTACTCCCCTAAAGGAGGGAAGACTGTGTGATATGGTAGTAAGTGGGAGTTATATAGTTCAAGTAACTATGGAATAGTAAAGAAAGAATGTGGTAAAAAGTCGAAAGGAATGAGATTGCATTTATTTAAATCTTATAGATATGTTATGACTCCAGAACATTATTCAAGCACGATGTCGGGAGAGGCAGTTAGGGTTTCCACACCAGATGTTATTGATAAATAAGTGCGAATGAACATTTGATATAATAGGAGCCAATGCAAAAGGTAAGTTAAGACAAAAGATATAACCCAAGAGAGGTTACACAAAATATAAATATGAGCATGGGATGACGAGTAGTTAGGAGTTGATTCAGGAAGAGCTTAGTTATGGACAGACAAGAGGTCTTAGATAAATCAATAGATCATGCAAGATAAACTTAGTGAAACCCAACATAGGAAATTCAGTCCCGCTGATACGACATCGTAATCCTTGAGAAATATTCAGATAGGAGTTGGGGTAGTAGAAGGTACCATATAAGTGTTATGGAAATAAAACAGAGTAGAGACAATTGAAATTTGAGTTCAGAAGTAAGCCTACGAGAACAAGGTCATAGAGGTATGCAACTAAGGATATTTATAGGTAAGTAAGAACATCAAAAATTCTGTCAAGTATATGACGGGATAAGCTCACAGCTTTACAAGAGTCAGATAGTCTTCCCTAAATGCTACAATGAAAGACTAGATGAGGAAATAAGGAAGAAGGCTTCAAACTAAGCATAGTGACCTAAATAAATAATGGTCTTGCAATAAAAGTCTCACTATAACATCGTATACACTCTATAAGAAAGTGGTACCTATTGTGACTAAGGAACGGGAAGTGAATCCAAAGTAATATTCCAGATCATATGAGTTGCACAAATTTTCAATATATGTGGGAACTAAGATAAGACAAGTATTCATGCAACAAGTGACAGAACGACCAAGAAAGGTAATTGCTTACTTTTTATGAAAGCTGAGAAGGCCCAAAAGGAATTATTCGATCTATGACCCAGAGTTAGTTACGTTATGAACACATTCAAGATTTCATAGTTTTATCCATGCAACATATATGTTGACAATGATACACCTATAGGAGACTCTAGTATAAGTTACAAGAAAGAGTTGAGCCACGTCACAGACAACAACTTGAATTGGTAAAAGGTTATATAATGGATGTCCCATAGCGTCCACGAGGAGCTAAAGTAATAACTAATATCCTGAGCCACAGATCAGAAGAAAGCGTAAGTTTACTTAAAGGCTGAGATAGAAGAGGAAACTAAAGATGTACATCAGCTAATTGAATTAGGAGTCTGATTATTAGACCCCGATGAGTATAGAAATTGTGATTCACAACATTGTAAAATTACTCTAAATATAAAAGGTACAAAAGAGATAGTACAATAGCCATATTATATAATATCTCTACGATAAATCTAGTTAGAAGAGTACCAACCTCATAAGAAGTCAGTATGAAGTACTGTTGGATTGTGTATGAACATGAGGTGCAAATATTATAGTAGAGCTTTAATGTGTGGATGTGAATTCCACCTATGTGGAAGTGAGGTAATGAAAGAGACAGAAGATATGATGTAATATTTAAATGTATGTAAGGTACATGTGAAGAAGGTACAAGATGCCCAAGTACAAAAGGTTACGAATAATCCATATATCAGATAGAGGGTTGAAAGCGTCGTAATTTTGTGTCAAGAAATGATAGTCGTATCATCAGTGGCATAATTTCCAGCCTATTGTTTCCAGGTACATAGGGGTCTAGTTAAGAGATTAAAGAATTTAGAGACGATATGCTGTCTCGCTTGAGGTTCTAGAATAACATAAGAAAATCTATAGTTCTAGCAAGTTAAAGGAAGGTTGCAAGTAATATAAATAGATGTATGTAGATCACAAGCTAAAATATGGTAGAGCGAAAAGGTTTTAGGTAGATAGGAGTAAGGATAAGAAAAGGTGAGTGAGAAGGTGACTAGAATAGGTAAGTCCTCGGGATTAAACCCATCACAACACGAGAGCTGATGGTTTCCATGAGTTATAAAAGCTCGATATAGCTGGAGTGAACTCAGAGGAGTTCAAGACTAGGAGGATTTAGAAGATATAGAATGCTTCCCTAGTGGTGGAATAATGGTGTAACTGTGATAGATAAGAGGATGACATTTAGGCCTTCAATTGAGTAATGATTTAGAGAAAAAAGGATTTTATGAATTGCACAGGAATAGAATACCACCACAAGATGAACTATGTTGGTATGCTATAAAATATGGTTAATGAAGTACTCTTTCGTACTTGGTGAATCAAGTAAATAACTTCAAATATTCCCCGATGAGACGTGAGCCCTAAGGACAATGTATTATGTAAGAGGTTTCAAGTTATTAGTAGTAGATTATAGATCAACATTAAGGTGAATTAACAATAGATGGATGACTGTTATAAAGTATGAGATGAGATTAGGCCTTCATTCTTAAGATGAACAATAATGACGAAGAACTAAAGGAATTAAATTTATACATATAGGACAAGCAGTGAGAGAGTAAGCTGGAGTTGGGTAGCAAACCTCACTAATAATAAACTGGAGTAAGTGTTGTGTTATAGTATAAGCTACATAGATATAGTAAAGACATAAGCATAGCTAACCGAGGCAATGAAACAAGATATAGAAATAGTCATAAATTTGACAGTAACAAAAAATTTCAATATACCTATAGATTCTCAGAGGGACAGCTTGTCATAGTTCTGTGTATGTTCACAAAGTGAGGCCTAGGGATTGGATAAAATTTGAAGGAAAAAGGATAGAAGAGTCACATAGGCACACATATAAGGACAGAGTCATACAGACTGCATGACATAAGATAGCAACAGTTACGAGATTAAATGAATTCTGACCATAAGTCGGGGTGTGAAGAAAGAGGCCTAGAGGGGGGAATGCCCTGGCCTCTAGATTTATTCACAGAATATTTGCCTAGATGTCAAGAAAAATATTAAAGTACTCATAAGAGCTATAAGTTATGATACTGGTAAGTGCATCGGTCAACATTCGAGGACGAATGTTCCAAAGTGGGGATTGATGTTACACCACATAATTTCGTATGTGAGAGTACGTAGTAAGTTAATTGATGTAAGCTCTGAAATGAGATCATCTCTGAAGGTACATGAAGTAAGTTAATCATGTTAACTTGGAGGTTACAAATATTTAACATCATGGGCTGCAAGTACCAAGAGGGTTAGAACGCTTATAAGCTAAACCAATTGAAGAGAATAAGTTTCATAGAAAGTTTGACAAATTCGAAATGTTATAATATGTACTTTTGTCGTGAGACTAGGGTGCTCAAAATGATAAGGAGGTTATCTTATGGGTTATTTTTGTCTTATGATAGTCGTGTGTTATGTTTTGAATTCAAGTGAATTGTGGAACAAAAGTTGGCAAAGATCCTCACATGTTACATTCTTAAATATGCTGAAATTTAGGTCAAATGTAGATGAGCTTTTCTCCCAATATATTCTTAATTAGGGGATGATCTACCTATGAAATTAAAGATCTATAAGTATATTCTCTAACGCATTAAATCAATTATCAATACGACATAGGATAAGCTAGATATTTGCAATTTTACGTGACTGCGCATACTGCATAGGTGACAAGTAGGTGTGTCACTAAAGCGTTATAAGCAATGCATTTCGTGTGTTATATGAGGTCTTTTTGGGACATATTATATACCAAATGGAAGGTCTTGGAATGTAGTTTCTAACTCTCTTAAGATTCGTTCATACAACATCCGGATAAAATAATATAAGCGTTTGAAGAAGAGCCAATAATAGGGTGCCAAGCTAACACCCCTTTGACTTTTCAAAAAAAGATATATATAGGATTGATGTCGTCTCTTTCTTCACTTTTCCCCATACAACGATCATAAGAAGACCCCTAAACTTATCCTCAAGCTCTCCACAAGGGTTTTCAAGAATATGAACATCCCGGGTACGAAATCAAGAAGTAATAATACTAGAACGATCCCTATGACGTAAGTATCACAATATCGCCTCTCTTTTTCTTTGTAGTTTGAGTTTTGGAAGGTACTTTATAGTTAATAAAACGACTAATTTCTTTATTTATGGTTTAAATATTAATGAAGGTTGATAAATTAGTTTCCTAATAGTTAGAACTCACGGGACGGTGAACGAAAGTTGTGAGTTCGAGTTATTCGACTTTTAGTGGACTTTTTTGTGGGCTATTCGTGTTGATTTTAGGCTGTCTATTTTGCTGATGTTTTATGGAGGTTTTGTTACACCCCGTATTTTTGTACGTGAAAGTACGCCACAAGTAAATTGATGAAAGCTCGAAAATGAGATGTTACATTTCGCATTTTCGTACGTTAATGTTTTGTCAAAAAATAATCGACGAAAGCCCGAGACAAAATTATTTTGGGGTTATAAGTATTACGCTATTTCAAACAAGTGATAATAAATTCGTGAAGATGACAGGGTAAGAAAATCGAAGAAAATGTGTTTCGTCGAAGTTTGGCAATTTGGGAATAAAACACGGTCCAAGCTATAATAATCCATAATTATGGACTAGTTCCATACAAGGTACCAGATGACCATGATAGTAAGGTGTATAAAGTGTGTTAAAAGTGGATAATTTTTTGAGTAACTTGAGATAATTCTTGATTATATAGGTAATTGATTAACTATTGATTTAGTGGGAGATTAACCAAAAAGGTTATGGATAATTATTTAAGTGAGACTTGGATAATTATTAGGGGGGACAACAATCCACGTGGGATCATGAAGATATCGCACCAAGTGCCAACTAATCTTATACTTAAGGAGGTGGTGGCACTATCCATGTGCACCTTATCTCATTTTTGGGTTGAAAGATTCTATTAAGCTTCTCTATATTCACAAAGTGAAAGGATTATGAGCTTTAAAATTACAACATACGGATGAAGATTATGAAAAGTGGGATGTCTTGGTTCATTTAGGGGTAAAGATGAACAAGGTCTCTATTACTAAGTTACAATAGCATTGTTTGCTAACGGAGCAACAACGTAATTTAACAATGGCAAGATGAACAACATGTCATTGATGGCAGAAACGTTTTGCTAGGTAACAAAAGATTTAGCTTCTCTACTTGATTGTCCCGTTGATTTTACGATTCTAATACCGATTCCCTATGGTTGTTAGCGGAGTAAAGTTTATTTTGTAGTAATGTAAAGTGGATGGAAGTTTAAAAGAGGGAAACAAAAGTACACTCCATCATCAACGACCTTCTACAAGCTTGCTGCTAATCCATTGTTGGTGCGTTATTGTCATCTCTCGTAGATTAACGTGTGTTGGAAGGGCTGTCTTTGTGGTCACCATCCCTTCTTTCTTTTTAGCATGATCCAAATGATATTAATAAAACAAGTAAATGCACATCTTTCATAAATAACTCTATTCATAGAAGTACTAGGGGTGTCTATGTTCTTGATTTCCTCATGTGACATATTATTATATCTTCTGTTCATGGGTCTCAGAAAATACGTAAGATGATAAAGTTTACTTCATGACGTTAATCAAAGGCATAATGGTCTTATGATATTCCGAGAGATTTTATTGACATACTTCTCACGCATTGCATTCATTTATACATGTATATTGACCCATGACCAGATGATGTTATATATGGGTATATATGTATATGGGATATGAGAAAGGTTACGACGTTTTATACGCACCATCACCTGATCAGCTGATACGTTGATGATTTGCCCATAGTGGCCCAAATGATATGACGCCTTGAGAGGCTTGATGATATTATGAACGCATATACCTAAGCATGGTATGTCATTTATATGCATATGCATGACATTATAAATATTAATAATTCGTAGAGTTGTTCAAACTTACATGTTGAGTCTTTTACTCCATGTTTTTATCATGTCTAGTATTTAATGATTTTCATTCCTTACATACGCAGTACATTATTTGTACTGGCATCCCATTTTCCTGGAGACGCTGCATTTCATGCCTGGAGGCCCCGATAGACAGGTCGAGAGTCCTCCAAGTAGGCTATCAGCTCAGCGGAAGATGTTGGTATGCTCCATTTGCTCCGGAGTCGCTTGTTTGGTCAGTATAATTTAGACGTGTATTGTTCGGTATGACGGGGCCCTACCCCGACCTTTATGATAAATATGTACTCTTAGAGGCTTGCAGACATATGTCACGTATACGAATGCTTGTATGACCTTGTCACCCTATATTTTAAGTATATAATGGATTACATTGGCCTTATAGGCCCGTATGTTACATGTATGAGTTTCTATATCAGGTTGGTCGTTCTATATCGGGTATTCCCTTAAGTTTACTCTGGTTATTTTATGACGCCCCTTCTGATCCATTTACCTATGATGATGTATGTTTACCGTAAAAATGGTAGCAACAATTAGATTTATAAATGGGATTCTAAAAATATATGATCTATTCCCGAGCTAGTTTGAAAGGGTTGTTAGTGCTAAAATGCGAAGTAGAGCGGTAGAGATCGAGTTAGTCAAAGCAGTAATCGAACCAGTAAGGGGACATTCCCCGGGCGCAAAGCAGGCCGGTAGATACCTCGGAGCCGAGCCTCGAGCCTATCTCGGGCTTGTCGGGGGTATTCGGAAAAGGGATAACAGATAAAGATATAAGCAAGTAAGGCTCTATACTATCAATCCTGATTCAAATAATTAAGAACAAGTGAAAAAAACAATAAAGTGCTATGACAACCTCAAGGTCAATGGAGACAGATATCTTAGAAGAAAGAGAGAGAGAGAGAGATATTATTGCATTATGGAAAAGTGGAGAAACATTAGCCCTTTACAAGGAAGGGTGAGTCCCCCTTATATAGGCGAGGGGACTCGGTATAGTATAAGTACATTAATTGCAAGAGTACAAAGATGGGACGGCTTGACGCAAGACCTCACGGTAGGCCCCAAGTAGGTCGAATTTGTCAGGTGCAGCCATGTGCCTAGGAGACTCTAGGAGACTTCCTCTTTTATATCGGTCTCGGACCTTGCTTCCTTCGAGCTTAGTCTCGACAAGCCCTTAGGTCGAGAACTCGATCATGGCCTTCCACCCTTGGGGTCTTGGGGAAGGCTTCCAAAATATCTCGATAGCAAAAAATCAAATCTTCTGATTTTGCCGCATACAGATAGTCTCCGTATTTCTCATGACGAAGTGATGGAAAATGATTCTGATACTCGATTCCTCGAGCTCCTTTTATCGACATTAAGTTGGTGATTCGCATCGCGACACAATCTTTTGTGACAGATGGCATATCTCGTAGGTCTCTATTCGATGTCATGTCATCTCCGCTCCTTGAGGCAAAAGTATTACCGTCGGTTCATTTTTTCAAAGAAGTAGTAGTTACCTTCACCGGTCCATCTTCTATAGCATCGATGATCGTGTCATTTTCCCCTATAAATGAGGGAATTTTATGGCATTGCATCCTTCTTCTCAATACCTCTGCTGGTATGCTTTGCTTCTTCCTTCCCATCATCTTTTTTAACCTTGGATCGTCATGACGAAAGCTTTTCATCTCAAGGCTGTCTGGAGGAGTTCTTCCAGGTTGCGTTGAGGCCTTCTGCCTGGTCCTCCCTTCGTGGAACATAAACATGCTGTTCCGATATTGTTGTGGTCGTTGAGATGTAGGCTGCTGCTACTACCATTGGCCTGAGATGGTGATGGATGGAGAGTTGGTTTTACCTTTGCGTAGATGGCCATTTGGATTATGCACCGCTAATCAAAAGGGGGCTCGAAATATCCACCGCTGCTCACCTTCATACCCCAGCTTAACGTGGAACTCTGCCCCGAGCCGGGATCTTGCACGGCTTGACACTCGAATAGGTGTATTTGAAGTAGTCGTGGAAGTAGGACCGAGGGTTGTTCGATCCGCTATCTCTCCGAAGCTCCTTTGTCCAAAGAGGATCCTTGAGCTTCAAAAAGTTGTGGCGTCTGGTCATCCCTTCCTGCTCCCTGGTTGCTCTTTCTTGGCAACATCAAAGTGGACAGCTGAGACAGGGCTTCTGGGGGCGAACCTGGAGATACTTCCTTCGAGGGTAGAGTGAGTTTTAGGACTTTTCCTCATGTTTTCCCCTTTGTAAGCTTTTGTACTTTGTATGTAATGATTCTTCGGGGACTTTGTAATCGAATGCCGTGACCCCTCAAGGGCTATTTGTATTTGAAAACTTCATAAATGAGAAATAAACTTTGTTGACCTCTGCTTTCGAATTTGCTCTGTTTCTGTATGCCTTCATGCCCTTCGAGGCTTTTCGAATGTATCTTTCTGTGCTAATGATTGGTGTTATTTTACTTGGACGTAAGCGTTTGCCTTGATTTTTCGCTGATCAACATAGGTTCTTTTTGGTCCTATTGACGTCTTTGGGGACAACCTCTGGGTTAGACTGATAGATCGATGCCATAAGAGTCTCCCGAGTTATGCTAAGTTCCAAGGCCTCCGGGGGTACTGCCCTAGATGCAGGCCACTTTTGGGGTATCCCGGGGCCCTTATTGATCTGGATGTTGATGATCCCTTCAGGCCGCATGAGATAGACTTCTTCTCCCCCCTTGGCGTTTGCTTGCTCTTACGCCCTTTAGGGTTTTTGAATGCCTTATTTTGTTTATGGACAGTCGTAGACTGCCATGATAGCTTGTTCTGGTCTCCAGCTGACTGACAAAATTCTTCCCTGACCTTTTTTGTCGCACTTCAGACTGATGGAGGGCCGATCGAGCTATCGGAGCTCGCTGGTTCATTTGGAGATCACACGTCGAATTATGGGGCCTTCGGAAACACTATCCTCGATGAAGGTCATTTTTGGTTGCCTCGGTGAGCCCTGTTAATTTTGAAGCGGATAATCTTTCAGGGAGTGTAAGGGTGGCTTCCGGTTGAGGAGTTTACCTATGTTTGGGGCACTTCTTCAGGCCTCATGGAACTTTGAAGATCGGAGCTCCCGGGGCTTACTCCTCCAGAGAAGGAATTGTGTGCTCGGGCGCACGTCATGTATCTAGTATTGGTTATTTGGAGCTTATCGTGAACCTGTTTCTTGGGGGACAGATGCTCTAAATGTGAAACGCTATCTCAAGTCATGGAGATAATTCGTGCGGCTCATCGAGCTTAGTTGCCTGTTGAAAGACGTTTCCTGGGTCGGGCATCTACCCTTCGATTTGTATCGAGGCATGGAGCTTACATCTGGCAGGCGAATCATCGTTGCCTCTTGTATATAAGAGGGGTGGCTTCGGCCTATCTGCGAGACTTCACTATTTTTGGGTAGCTGCCCTCCTGTTTTGGCATAGGGCTCCCTGTCTTTTAGGGTGCGAAAAGCGTTGGTGCTTTTTTGCCTTATTTTGCTAGTTCTATCATAGTCATGGTGACCACATCGGAACTGGTATAGCAAAGGGCAGAGAGTGCTATCCCCGACACTGGAGAGTCGAAGGATTTTGCTATGGAGACGACATCTTCGATAAGAGAGGAAAACCTGTAGATGGCGAGGTGATACTGCGGGTGGAGCAGGGGGGCGACAATGCAGGTGTTTGCCCCAAGTGAAGGCATCACAGTCTCTGCTGAGAGGTTCCTGAGTGTGTACCTATATCCCTTTGCATTTGGCCCTCTTGATAAGGTCGTGCTCGATTTTTGCTTGAAGTATCGAGTTACTCTGGCGTAGATCCACCCGTCATTTTGGCAAATGATGCTGATGATGAGATTCTTTGCGGAGAAGGCCGAACTTGAATTCACGCTTGACTATCTCATCAGGCTATATCAGCCATTTCATTATCGAGGGCTGTTAACCTTGAGGGTTCGTTCGCCTATGCCATTCGTCATTGATGATGAGGAAGACGGAGATCGAGAGTGGGCCAGTTGGTTTGTCCGAGTTCGGATGACCGATATTATTTCTTATGGAGTTTCTGCCACTGCCCGAAAGGTGGAATCACGCACGTAATGAGGCACTTTGTCACTCTTTCAGATTTTGTTCATGGCGAGAATCGGCCAAGTAACCAATGCTATTTTCCTTGTTGTAGCAACTTCGTGGATGCCAGGCCAAGTTCACGATTTTCTCGGCTGGGTTCAGAGGTTGGTGACCCATTCGTCTTGCGACGAGCGCAAGTGGCGAGCTATTTCTTGCATCAGGTGGGGAGAGATCATCAAGGTACGTGTGCATGTTGCTTTTCTCCTGCTGACATTTACCCGAGGTGACATTTTCCTATCTCCTTTGTTCTAAATTTTGCTATTTTTGTCGACATTGGGCGGTTCTTCGAGGTAAAGCAGTGCTTTTTCATAGAGGAGATAAAGTCGTCGGCATCTGGGTCGAGAGACGGGAGCAACAAGAGGGACCGAGCCCACAATGCAAAAGAGCCTTTAGTGGTGCCGGTTGGGCTCGTATTTCTGAGGATGGAGCATCACCCGAGTCGGCTGTCCCTGGGACGCCTATTTCTCAGCGGACAGCTCCCTTGGGTGGGTACATTATGCCCGGGGCTGGTTCTTTTGGGGTCACATGAGGAGTACTAATAAGAGCGTGTTCTGGCCTGGAGGGAATATGCCGTCTTCACTTTGCGGTGAGTTTGTTCGCAAATTTTCCCGTACCCCGCATCTTCCTCTTCTTATTGAGTTTTTCCTATGCAGGCCTGTGATAGGCTTAAGTCTGAGTTGTTTCGTCAAAAGGCCAAGTTCCAGAGGATTCTGGATGAGGGAGAATCCCTTAGGCTTCTTTTCCAGGAGAAAGAAGTTGAGTTGCAGCATTAGCGATATGAGGCGTATCAGAGCTCGAACTATGAGAGATATTTGGTGGAGCAGGTAAATTCCTGCAGTGCGTTCTTCGCATCTTTCTAAATTTCAGGTTAATTTCTTCTTGCCATATCAGTTGCAGAAAAAGGCGGAGGCCTTGGAGTACCTTAAAGGTGACGTGCGCCGTGTCAAGGCCGCTTGCAAGGAGCTGAGAGCTCAAGTGCGGACTCAAGCTTTGGAGGAGATGAGTTCCTCGGCTAGGATCCTAGCCTTTGAGGTCCAGCTTAACTTGACCCGTGGTAACTCAAAAGTTCAGGTGGATATGATCGAGAGACTTGAGTCTGACCTTTCGAAGGTTATGGCCGAGATAATTGAGGACTGGTTTAAACCGGCATTAAGCCGAACTAGAGCTGGCCGTGAGATGGCGATTTGCATAAAGGAGGTTGCTGACGCTCAATCCGAGTTGATGCAAGCCTTTGATCATTAGAGGAGGATCGAGGAATATGTTCGCTGCCGATCCCGGAGAGAAGTATTCGAGGAGGTTTGAGCGAGAGGCTTTATTCTCTCGGAGGAATTAGCTCAAGCAAGGGCAGACGAAGGTGACGCTCGGTCACTCCTCGTGGACGTTGCAGAGAGTGAACTTGACGGGCTGTAGCCCTTTGGCGCAAAGATATAGATTCTACCATTTTGTAACCTAATTCCCAGCACACGCAGGACGTGCCTGTAAGTGGAGAATGTTTTTTCGTATGTAATATAAGAAGAGTTTTAAAGCATTAAGCCTTTTGTACCTTTTTTCTGCCGTTGCTCTCGGACATGTAGACCAGTTTTGGAACTGGTCCTTGAATCACGTAACTCGAGCTTTAACCGGACTCCCAGCCTTTTTTTGTCTGCCTGGGCGGAGGGTGATGACCCTTTGTGCTCTTGGGCCGAAGCAATTTTGCGGGCGGCCGTCATGGAGATTTGTCTCGACCGTTGATAGCGTTGTTTGGGACGTGCCTTCTGGTGTTTTGTGGTTGAATTGTCTTCGGGCTCAGTCTACTATCGGGATCTGACTCGAGCTTAATTTACCCTTGAGCCCGTTTGGGCCGGTGGTAAGGATTCTTACTTTTTGCCCTTGGGCGTTTGGCAATTTTTTGGGTCCAGTCTTCGAGTCATGTTGCGATTCGAGCTGTAATTGACCCTTTACGGAGGTTCTAGTTGGAGATAATGGCATCGATGTCACGCTCTTGGAAACAATATGATTTTTGGCTCCAGTGTCTAAGTCGCATTGTGACTCAAGCTGCAATCGACCCTTAAATCTCATTTGAGCTATAGGCCAGCGATGGTAGCCTTTCTGTTGCTTGGTCATTAAGACCTTTTGGTATGAGGCCCAGAGGCTTTGCTTGGCCAGCGACAATGGCTCTTACGTTTTACGACCATAGAGACCTTTTTATCTGAGGCCCAGAGGGTTTGCTTAGGTTAACTATTTTGGATTCGGTCTCCAAATCAGGTTACGATTCGAGCTCACTTTAATCCTCAAGTTGTCAATTTTTAGGCTAGCGACAATAGCTCTTACGCTTTATGGTTATAGAGACCTTTTGATGTGAGGCCCGGAGCTTGCTTAGCCGGCAAAAATGGCACTTATGCTGTTTGATGTGAGGCCCGGAGGCTTTTTTTCCTTTCGTTAAGGTCTTATTGATTATTTTTCCTGACCCATCGTCGGTTCTAAAAGAACCTCAATTTCAAGTCGTAATCGGCGATGTTTCGATCACCTCGGAAGGTTCATAGCTCATAGGTCGAGTAGATCGGCATTTTTTCGATTTTGGAGCTGACGTGGTCGGGATCAGGGGCGTATGCAGGATTTTTCATAAGTGGTGTCGACATTTAAAGTAGACAAAGAAACAAATATAGTAACGACATCATATTTAAAAACCAATTACCTTACTACAACTCTCCTTGATGAGTTTTCATATTTTGGAAGGTATTCATAATAACCGAATTAGGAATAAGACTAAATACATCCTTTTCTATATAAGGCACCATACAACTACTCAAAAACTCATCATCCATTCGATTCAGCAAATCGGTCTTAATCAACTTCATTGCGAAAAAAGCTCTCTCAACGATAGCAGTAGCAACTGGCAAAAGAAAAGCAAATTTCACTAGTTGAAAAACAAGAGGATAAGTCACATGCTTCTTTGTCTCCACTAGTTTTATGGAAAGATTACCAAGTACCCTAAGACCATAAAACCTTTTATCATGATCTCGGACATCAACAATGTAATTCTGAAGCTGAAAGCAAAGGTCAACCATAGAATATTTATCAAAATCATCAGGATATAACTCGGCTAATCTCAATATCTTCTCAATGTCAAAATTGGAAAAAGAGTCAGTTGGGTTCAAACGAGCAACTCCAAGAAGCAAATCAGTTGTCACCTCATTAAAGCGATTATTGAGTTCTTGAAATTTCCAATCAATAATTTTACAAATACCTCAACACGATAGTACTGCGAAACAGTGTACTCAGAAACTCTACGACGTGATCTTCCAGGGATAATATAAATCTCATCAAATTTGGGTATAAAAATATCATATTTTATACAGAATTTAGATACCTCATCAATAAGTGAATTCCAACCTTCTTTTCTCAATGTTTGCAACTGATCCTTTGCCACTCCAACAAGTAACATGGCATTTGCAATATCTTGCTCCTTCTTTTGAAAGGCTGCATTAAGCTCATTTGTGATTGCTAAAACTGTACACATCAAATGCAACACGAAGACAACTTCAAATGTTAAACTTGCTTTGAGATATCCCTTTGCCTTACATTTCTCTTCAAAATGTGCATTAACAACAATAGCATCAAGCACACCAATAATAGGGCCAAACATTATAATAAAATTATTAAAGGATTTATAGTGAGATCCCCATCGAGTATCACCAGCTCTAGCAAGACCCAATTCTTGATTCAAACATTTACCAGTTTCAAGCTCCCCTTTACGTAATGCCTCTTCTATTTCTTCTGCTTGAGATTTACAAAGTTCATCTCTATGCTTGAAAGAAGCTCCCACCATATTTAATATATCAGAAACCAACAATAAAATTTCTTGTACTTCATCACATCTTCAAGAAACCGCAACAAGAGTTAATTGAAGTTGATGAGCACAACAATGAATAGAATGAGCACCTCTACTTTCTTTTTGCATTAAGATCTTAAAACCATTTAAATCACCTTGCATGTTGCTTGCTCCATCATAACATTTTTCACGTATAGATGATGGACTTAAAGAATATTGAGCAAGTAAACTAACAATTTCATTCTTTAGAGACAATGCAGAAGTATCACGAACATGAACAATGCCCATAAATCGCTCCATTACGCTTCCCCTTCTATCAATGTAACGCAAAACAATAGCCATTTTCTCCTTAAATGACACATCACGAGATTCATCAACTAACATAAAAAAGTGATCATCATCTATATCCTTAATGATACTCTTAATTGTTTCCATCTTACATGCAGTGCTAATATCCTTTTGAATATATGGAGAAGTCAATTGGTTATTTTTTGGAGCTTTTTTAAACGCATCATCAATATTTTTACATCGCTTTGCATACCATGTAAGAAGTTCAATGTAATTACCTCTATGAAAAGATGACTCACCTTCACGATGTCCCCGAAATGATAGTCCTTGGTTCAAAAGATATCTTATCACGTCAAATGCAGCTTCTAAACGAGTTCGATATTCTAACTTTTGTTGTTTAGATTGTTTAGCAAATGCACTTTGAATGGATTGATTTTGTCTCATCAAATCTTCACAATTCCTTCTTGACTGATTATGAACGTTGTTTGGTCCACTAATATGCATAGAAAATCTATCCTTCTTGTTCCAACTTGTAAACCATATGCTTGAAAATACATCTCCTCCCCATTGATTAATACATTCATCTTGAAACAAATAACAATAGAAGTAATATGCCGCATCTTTTGTTATGCTATACTCCAACCAATCGTACTCAACAAACCATCGAGGATTAAAGGCGGCACAAATGCCCATAAAAATTTGTTTGTGGGAGATTGTGATTTCGAGGTCGGCAAGGACCTTGTTGAATATATCTTCTTCTTAATGCATCACGGTTATTTGGATGATATTTTTGAATTGCTAATATTTTAGCCGGATCAGTCTCTAAAGAATCCGAATTAACTCCTTCACTTCGTGGACGTTGTTCTGACTCATCGGTCGTTTCTTACAAGTTAGATGAACTTTGAGATGTTGAACCTTCTTTTGAAAGCTCGGAAGGTACTACCGAATAAAATCTCTTCATTGTGAATTATAAATCAAAACATCAATTAGATAACCTTTTAAATTGCATAAAAATTAACTCAAAAAGAAAAGTAATATATATTTGAAGAAATTCCAATTAGAAAGAAAAAGAGAAAAACTAAAAGTAGTAGAACAACTCAAGTCAAGCAATTTTAGCGATTTCAATGGCTAGATTTTTCCAAAAAGTAGGTTTAAAATAATTGAGTTCCAATGTATTTTATATTGTTTATTATCCTTTTCCTACACAAAAAAGAAGTTTAGTTCTCTTTTTCCCCACACACATTTAATGAGTAATTGTATCCTACAGTGCATCTAATTCTAATTAATAAAAAGTATGGTGCTTCTGAAAAAAGAGAAACGTGTTGCTAAAAAATTCAAAGGAAACATGTTGCTAAAAAAATTAAGGGAAAGGAATGACGCTGCTGAGCTTCGAACTCCCGACCTCTGTCTCGCATTTCAAGGAATTAACCAGTGAACCAATTAGCTTGCTTTGACTAAGTGGTGTCATTTTATTTTACTTGTACACGTTTTTTCTGTAGCATATTACTGATATATATATATATATATATATATATATATATATATATATATATATATATATATATAT
>MU760471.1:65667-86408 GCA_026770625.1 Nicotiana glauca
AAAAATTTGACAAAGCGGTGTCGGATGATATATCTTTAACCAGGGTAAATCCGCCCCTGGTTGGGACTCTTTTTTTTTTGCCTGTTGAGGGAAGCCTATGTTTAACTGGTTCTTTCCAAAGTAGATTCGGAGGATTTTTTAGCAACAGTTGGGCATTCCCAAGTCGCTTTTTTAGGCTAAATCAGCCATTTCGATCATAGTCGTTTGGCCGGGGCCCATTTTGATCTCGAGAAGTAGTTTTAGGCATCTACACCAGGGTATGCCCTTTAGGGATTCTTACAAATGCGACGTATGGCTTAAACTGCAGGATTTTTCATGCCTGTTGAGGTCTTACAGTTTGCTATGCCTGTTGAGATCTTACAGTGTATGGAGAATAGATCTGGTTTTGCCGAGGCTGCCCGTTAGGGTCTTAAAATTTTGGATTTTCCAGTACGTGGAGATCGGTGGCAGTCTCAGAGTCATCGAGTTGTTTAAGCCTGAAGTCCGCTTCTCGTGAGGTCGAAGTTGCACCACGAGGGCTTGGTGAGCCCGACGTTTCTACCTTGTGGTCGTACGGATACCAGATTCTATAAGTCTCCTCGTATCTCAAAATACATCTGGCGGAGAAGTTTTTTGCTGTCGATAAGCCGAAATAGTCTTTTTCGAGGCGTGGGAAGCTTAAAAAATACTCCCTCTGTTCCAGTTTATGTGAACCTATTTTCTTTTTGGCCCGTTCCAAAAAGAATGAGCCCTTTCTAAATTTGGTAACAATTTTGCTTAAACTTACAACTCTACCCTCAATGAGAAGCTTTTATAACCACACAAATACTTTGAGCCCCATTTGGACTTGTTTAGGACCACAAATTCTAAAAGTCTTCATTTTTTGCTTAAGCTCCATGCCTAATCAAACATGTTCACATAAATTGGAACGGAGGGAGTATTATTTATTGCTTGATGAGAATATAAGTTGTAAATACATACTGTCTTGTTGTTGTGAGTCCGATTCTCCGATGTGCTTGTATGATACCATATTGGAAATTTTTAGAAGAGAGATGATCATGATCTCGTCAGGTCCTCTCC
Organism: Nicotiana glauca; assembly: GCA_026770625.1. Classification (NCBI taxonomy): domain Eukaryota; kingdom Viridiplantae; phylum Streptophyta; class Magnoliopsida; order Solanales; family Solanaceae; genus Nicotiana; species Nicotiana glauca. The sequence continues at coordinate 66,727 of MU760471.1, forward strand.
CCGAGGATGTGCAGTCCTGCTAATAATCTTGGTGGCGGAAACTTCTTCTTGTTAGAAACCCGGTCAAGGAAAGAATGCTCGGAGGGCCCCGTGGTGGCCGCGGATCCTCGAGCGGGATCCAGATCTGCTGAATGCCTCTGCTGGCTGCCTGCATACAGATTATCAACAAGAGGGAAAGGAAATAATAAAAAGGAGGCTGCGTTCTGGGGAACAAGCGTCGTCTTCCTCGTCCGACCAGGCCCGATCGAGTATGTGATTGTCCTTACCCTCTGACCTTATTCGAGGGCAACGTCGGTCATGGGCATAAGGTGAGGGATCCCCTCTTGATGCTTGTAGCTAGAAGCTTTTAGCCCTGCATTTGTCGTGGGGTTTAGCACTTTTAGAGGAGTGGGGTCAGAATCACATCCTAGGATATATATTTGCCGTTGTCTGCATACAGCATCTATGCCCTATGTCGACCGATGTAATAGCCTGATCTCGGGCGGGCCGCATAGGGGGAACGATTTGGTCATTGTGGTGATCACTATTGGGAACCTATCAGAGGTCCGGCCCGAGAGCGATGTTGGGCCGGTTCTTCCTATTGGGTTCAGCCCGATACCGTCGGTCTAATTTTGGCCGATCCACCTGCACTCATAAATGCGTGTTTGATTTGAAATGAGTCAAATGGAAGAAGGGATTACCAATACGTTGATGCGATGCCGAGATGGAATCTCAGCATCTTTTCCCCTGAGCGAGAAGGTGTCCTTTGGGAGCATTTTCTGGGACCGCCCCTTTCTGGTGGCGGGCACTTGCATTCTATGTTTTATGGGTCTTTGCGGGATGCTGCTATCCTTTAACAGCTGTGACGGTGCACTACATCTCGCCGGTTCTATTTTGCCCAATCTCCCTTCGTCTGTGGAGCTGGATCCGGGTTTGCTCGTTTGGCGACATTTTGCGACGACCTTTGTTGAATGGCGTAGTTGCTGCTCCTTTGGGTTTGTAACTCCGAGCATTTTGTGATTCTCGTGGTGGGCCACAGTTTCCTTGTAGGGCTTTTGGTTAAATAGATCCGAGCCACCCAGATTTCCCGGCTTCACTTATGGTGACCACTATGCTTGGAACTGCACCATTGATGTCGAGCTCTATCGGGCGAGGTTTCCTTGCTGGCTGTGTCTTGTTGAATCTGGTATAATTGGAGGTTCCCCGTGGGGGTTTTCCTCAATAAAATGCCCTGTTGCTACAAGATGTTTTGTACCTTGAATCGTCTCTTCCGTTGCGTCGCATGGATGATAGCTCCATTCATTTGGTGTCAGCTCCTCTACTGGGAATCTACCTGGATATGCCGAACCTGAGGAGTTTTTTTAAGGGTCTTGGGCCTGGTGTTGGTTGCTGGCATCCGACCAAGCCTCGATCGGATATTCGTCCAACTTCAATTGAACTGCTTTGGACCACCGGATAGGCTTTGTTTAGATTATGGGCGAAGGCCGGTGCCGCTCCACTACTCGGGACTGGGAGTGATGCCGTTTGTCTTGTCGGGGAGTGGGGTGCGGCTTCTCGTGACACTTTATTTCTTCTTCTCCTAGCCTTTGGTGCATTGGGCCCTTTTCGCATTATTTTGATGGCATCGGCATGTGCTTCCACAGACTGCGCTAGTACGGTGAGCGGGTCTTTGAGATCAGGTGCCGAACAATGGCGCTGTATCATGGTTTCTTCAGAGGGAGTTTCTTCAAATCTCCTTATCTGGACGGGCTCAAGTTCTTCATTTCGGAGGTTGCTGTTCCCGGACGGGTGTGCGTAAGTAGCGATGCGCCCGTGAGGACTTGATCTCCTGTCACTCCTAGGGGATTTCGTCATTTCTGACTTTCATGAAATGAGTTCCGGAATCGCATTTTCGGAAGAAGGTTGCTGTAGGAGTCTCCGTGAGCATGATTCGATCTTTACGATAAGGTATTCCAGCATCCTTATTGCCACAGGATAGGTTGTCGGTTCGTCATCGCCCGATGCCTCTGGTACTGGCTCGAATCGTTGAGATATTTTGGGTGTTGTTGCGCTGAGAGTCTCCGGGCGACTTTGTAGCTGAGAGATAGACAAATGTTGTTCCTGCAACATTTAAAAAATAATACAAAAATTAACTTCCCATTCTATGTGGGCTGGGATTTTTTGGACTTCCTGTTGGTTAACATGCTGCACGGCGTACGAACCGATCCAGATGCGTTATCAAGGTCCTGTGGTGTCTCACCAGTCGTTAGAACAACCATACTATTCTCTTTGCGGTTTTTGGGGTTATCATCTTCGATTTCCCTTATCGAGCTGATCACTAACCTGAAATCGAAAGATCTTGGGCAAGAAAAAGCATGAAAGATATCGTGTGTTTAAGTGACGAAACTAACAAGAGAATAATCACTATTATTTTTAGCCCCACGGTGGGCGCCAAATTGTTTACCATGAAAATGGTAACAACAATTAGATTTGTAAATGGAATTCTAAAAATACGTGATATATTCCCGAGCTAGTTTGAAAGGGTTGTTAGTGCTAAAATGCGAAGTAGAATGGTAGAGATCGAGTTAGTTAAAGCAGTAATTGAACCAGTCAGGGGACGTTCCCCGGGCGCAAAGCAGGCCGGTAGATACCTCAGAGCCGAGCCTCGAGCCTATCTTGGGCTTGTCGGGGGTATTCGGGAAGGTGGTAACAGATAAAGATATAAGCAAGTAAGGCTTTATACTATCAATCCTGAGTCAAATAATGAAGTGAAGAAAACAATAAAGTGCTAAGGCGACCTCGAGGTCAATGGAGACAGATATCTTAGGAGAAAAAGAGAGAGAGAGAGAGAGATTATTGCATTATGGAGAAGTGGAGCAACATCAGCCCTTTACAAGGTAGGGTGAGTCCCCCTTATATAGGTGAGGGGACTCGGTATAGTACAAGTACATTAATTGCAAGGGTACAAAGATGGGACGACTTGACGCAAGACCTTACGGTAGGCCCCAAGTAGGCCGGATTTGTCAGGTGCAGCCATGTGCCTAGGAGACTTCCTCTTTTATCCCGGCCTCAGACCTTGCTTCCTTCGAGCTTAGTCTCGACGAGCCCTAAGGCCAAGAACTCGATCGTGGCCTTTCACCCTCGGGGTCTCAGGGAAGGCTTCCAAAATGTCTCGATAGTAAAAAATCAAGTCTTCTGATTTTGCCACGTACAATGTAATAAGAAAGATATATTAATGTTGGTACTTGGTTTAATAAGGTACCGGGTGCCCGTCGCAACCCATTAGTTTGGGTCGTGATAAAAGTGGTATCAGAGCAGTTATGTCAAAGGGAGTATACAAGCCGTGTCTAGTAGAGTCTTGTTTATGGGTGTGTTGTGCACCACACTTATAAGCAAGAGGCTATAGGGTATTTAGGATTGTCACTCTTTCTTCTTACTCTAGATCATGTGGTAGAGCTCAATCGTAGGAATTCAAATTCCTAAATTCTATTTTATTCGTAATAAGACAATGCCTACATCCAGAAAGACAGTTGGTAAGAGATCATGTGTATACTAAGACATATAAGCTTCATGATAGGGATCCCTAAGGCAAGAAAGTCTATCCACTCTTACAGTAAAAAGTAATAAGAGAATCAAAAGATAGATACAAGTTTCAACAAGTAAAAGAAGCAAGATGAAGAAGGGTAAGAGGTGCCCAGTTAATGAAAATTATCAGTGTGTACAATTCGGCAGAGGAAGAAATGCTTTTTGAGTTACCTTCAACATTAACAGAGGTATGTACAATTGGACACACTCATCTCATTAGGCCCTATGGGGGCTAACAAAAGTAGTATAAGAGAAGTACGAATATCAGGATCCGGCTGGGGTTAGAGTGACCCAAAATGGTGGATGAAAATGTGCTAATAGATCTTCTTATAAGACACCCAAATGGTGCACTCTAGAAATAGTATGGCTAGATATGAGTACTACAAAGATAGGCACTGGAAGCCTGGAAAAGATAAATATTACCTTAGTGTGGCTCCCTTCCCTAGTAGGGAGAGAATGCTAGGAAACCCGATGTCACGATCCCAAATCCCCCGGTCATGATGGCGCCTATCACAATACTAGGCAAGCCAACCCAACAAGTAACCACAATAAATTCCTTTTAATAAACCATTTTTCTAATACTGATTAATTTTTAAAATTTCATGAGAAATATTTAAATCACTAAAATGTGTGGAAAGACAGTATAACAACAACCAAACACAGGCCAACCATCTGGTGTCACAAGTCTAGAGCCTATAAATACAACCGGTCCGACTGTCTACTACATGATAAGTCTAAAATGTGGAAAAACAAGGATAGGAAGGAGGAAAGAAGGGCTACGGACGCCATGCAACTACCTTGCAGTCTCCGATAAGCTCGGAAAATGCTGGGAACCCTCACTCGGCCGCTCAGGCACCTGGATCTGCACACAAGGTGCAGGGAGTATTATGAGTATGCCAACTCAGTAAGTAACTAAAGTAAATAAGGTCTGAGTTCTGTGACAAGCAGTTGAAAATCATATATAAGAGTATACAACAGAGTATCAAATCAACTCAACAATTTAAGAAGCCAAATACTTCGTAAAACTTCAGTTTCATTTGAAATACTTTAAAATCATTTACTTAGCAATTTTCAACAAAGGCTTATTATAGAAACAAGAGTGAAATTAGCCAAATGTCATAAATGGCCCCCTTGGGCAAGGTATCATTCATAAATATAGCATCCCGGTCACTCGTGACTCAGCTCTCGTTACTCAGTACTCACACTCAGCATTGTCGCTCAATACTATCTCATAATAGTTATAATCATAATAATCGCTGCGGTGTGCAGCCCGATCCATAGTTTATAGTCGACTATACTCACTGGGGTGGTACAGACTCCGGAAGGGCTCCTATAGCCCAAACGTCATATCACTGTGATGCGCAACCCAATAAATATATATATCACTGCGGTGTGAAGCCTGATCCATAATATATTACACTATTGATACGACATGGAGCCCGATCTGTAATATATATAATCCTCACCATTAGGTCCTCAAACTCTCTCAGTCATTAACCTTACAGCCACACGGGCATTACAATGGAAATCAGGGAAACTCAGCCCAAATAGTTTTCACATTTTAAGAAGTAGAGTAATAAAAATCATGTTTAAACAATAAATAGGTAAAACATGACTGAGGATATGCTTTCAAACAAATGGAGTGAGGAAAACAGTAAAAATGTCCCTAAGGGTCTCAACAGGTCGGCACAAGGCCCCAAATATGCCATACATCCCATAATATAGTATCAATCTCTAAAATACATGATATCATAAGATTTCAAATCAAATACGCGGCTTAATAGTCTTTGCGGGATGAACCAATTCATAACGCCTACCGGTGCACGCCTACACGCTCATTACCTAGCATGTGCACCACCTTATTTATTAAAACGATTCGAAATACCGAGGTTTTACGCCCTCAGTTTCAGATTTACAATGGTTACTTACCTCAAACCGGATGAAATACTACTCCGCGATGCCTTCACCTCTCGTCTCCGCCTCAACTCACGCCGAATCTACCTAAAATCATAATCATAACATTAGAATATGCTAAGGGAACGAAGCCCATGCGAAAATAATCAAATTATACCAAAAATCCCGAAATTGGTCCAACCTGACCTCGGGACCACATCTCGAAATTCGATAAAAATCACATCAACGAATCCTTATCCTCCCACGAGTTAATACATATAAAAAATACCAAAATCCGACCACAAATGGCCCCTCAAATCCCTAGATTAAGGTCTCAAGTTTTCAAGCCCTAACTTCCCAATTTTAGGCTTCAAATTCCCCAAATTTCATGTTTAATTAGGTAGAAATCACAATAGGATCGAGTATTAATTCCATTATTCTTACCTCCAGGAAGTTCTCTTTGATTCCCTCTTCAATCTCCCTCAAGAAGCTCCAAAACCGAGTAAAAAATGGTGAACTTAGGCCAAAAATTGCGAGAATGACCTTTTTAAACATTCTGCCCATCTATTAAATTTACTTAATCGCGATTGCGGAAATTCCATCATGATCACGAAGCACAAACTCCGCTGGTCCAATTTTTACCCTACGCAATCTCGAATATACCCACGCGAACGCGATGCATAGGGTCTTACACCTACGCAATCGTAAATGAACCCACGTATTCACGATTCATCACCTGTACAACTCATGCGATCGCAACTCAGATACGCGAACACGATGAACAGCCTGGAGTGCCCATACCAAATCTCTACGCAATCGCGAGCCTCCTCACGCGATCGCGACGAAGGAACACCTGCAACATAACTGAAGCCAAAATCTGCAACTTTTCAACATGCAATTTGATCTGTTTAACCACTCGAAACTCACTCGAGGCCCTCAGGACCTTAACCAAACATTCCCACATATCCCATAAACTCAGTCAAACTTGTTCTAACCTTCGGAACGCTCAAAACAACTTTAAAACACCAAAATCACATCGGATTCAAGCCTAAGATTTCAAAAAACTTCTAAATTCCGCTTTTGATCAAAACGTCTATCAAACCTTGTCCGAATGACCTGAAATTTTGCACACAGGATAAAAATGACACAAAGGACCTACTCCAACTTCCAAAATTCCATTCCACCCTCTATATCAAAATCTCACCAATCAACCGAAAAATGCCAAAATTCTGATTTCGCCAATTCAAGCCTAAGTCTACTCCGGACTTCCAAAAAGCATTTCGATCGCGCTCCTCAGTCCCAAATCACCTCCCAAAGCTATCTGAACCATCGGAATTCACATCCACTCCATTTTTACATAAGTTAATATCCAGTTGACTTTTCCAACTTAAACTTATTCAAAAGAGACTAAGTGTCTCAAATCTGACCAAAACCTCTACGAAACCAAGCCAACCAACCCGATAACACATAATACCAATAAACAAATAAATAAAAAGTAGAAATGGGGGAAAAGGAGAGATAACTCATGAAATGACCGGCCGAGCCGTTACACCCGAAGAGCCTATGGATGGAGCAAAGGGGAGCTAAAAGCAAAAGAATGTCTTGTTGAAGTTTTCAGAATAAGGTGATAGACATATATATTAGTAGGGAGATAAGAAGAGAGATAATGAAGCATTATGAGTATGATGTGATACATGGATGGCAACGGTATATTAAAAAAATGACAGTATTACAGAGTCTATAGTCAAGGGAAAGAAAAGACGAGTGTTGATAGGCCTTGAGACAACAAAGGAATATAGGTCAAAAGTTATATTCTCATTTTGATAAATATGTTCGTGACTCTAACGTGATTACCAGAAGGAAAAGTTAGACCTAGAGTAATAGAAATTAGTATGGATTGGTGAACAAGATAAACTAAATATAAATTAAGGATTGAGTGCTTTGATAATGGTCGACATCATGAGAATTTCAGATTGCGTCCTGATGATAATAGTATGGACAATAGAAGAAGATTCATGAAAAATTCAGAGAATGGTCATTGAGGAACACGCTTCCCTAAAGCCAATAATGTGAGCAAATTTAAACTTAAGGGACTGTACGTGCCAGTTACTAAGTGTCACACTCGCGAGTAAGGAGATTTGTTATCCTTGGTACAAAGGCTTACGCAAGGTGAGTAAGGGTCATCGATGATGTGAAAAGACACCAAAGATAAAATGGTAAAACATCTATACGTAGATCATTGTAGCACTAAATCTTAGCACTCCCCTAAAGGGGGAATATAGAGTTATGTGGCATTAAGTCAGAATAAAGTAATTCTAGTAACTATAGAATGGTAAAGGAAGAGTGCGATAAAATGAAAAGGGGATGAGATTGCACTTATTCAAATCTGACAGATATGCTACGATTCCAGAATATTATGAAAGCACGACGTCAAGGAGAGGAAGTACGGGTTTCGGCCGGGGATGTTTTTGATAAATAAGGTGCCAGTGCAAAAGGTAAGTTAAGACAAAAGAAATAACCAATAAAGATTATGTAGAATATTGATATGATAATGGGCCAACGAGTAGTTAGTAATTGATTCAGGAAGAGAATAGTTTTGGCATATATAAGGGGATACAGACAAATCAATAGATTGTGCTAGATAAACACAGCGAACCCCAACATGGGAATTCAGTCTCGCAGAAATGACATCGTGATCCTTGAGAAATACTCAGATAGGAGTTAGGGTAGTTAAATGTGTCATATAAGTGTTACAAAAATAGAAGAGAGTGCCACTGGGAAATAGTCAAAAAAAGTAATTTCAATTCAGAAGCAACCCTACGAGCACAAGGGCACGAAGGTAAGTAACTAAGGATAAATATAGGCGAGGAAAGACATCAAAAATTATGTCGAGTATACGATGTCATAAGCTCGCAAATTTACGAGCGTATGAGGGTTTTTCCTAAGCACAATAATGAAAGACTAGCTGAGGAAATAAGGAAAGAGGCTTCAACCTAAACAAAGTGACCTAAAGAGGAAATGGTCTTGTAAAAACAGTCTAACAACATATGCACTCCAAAGGAAAGTGTCACCTACCATGGCTAATGAATGGGAAGTAAAATCAAAAGTAATATTCGAGACCAAATTTCGGCATGTGTGGAAACTTAGATGAGTTAAGTATGCACACAACAAGGGGAAGAAAGACTAGGAAAAGTAATTTCTTACGTTTGAAGAAAGCTGAGATGGAACGAAAGGAATTATTTGATTAATGATCCAGAGATAATTACGAACAAACTTAAAAGTTTGGAGTATTATCCATGCAACATATATATTGACAATCATACAGCCGTAGAAGACTCCGATATAAGTTAAAAGAAGGAATTGGATCGAGGTCATAGACAAAGGATTGAATCATTAGAAGATTGTACCATGGATATTCCATAGCGTCCACGAAAGGCTAAAGTAATAAATAAGTGCCATGAGCTGCAGATCGGAAAATAACTTAAGCCTACATAAAGGTTGATCAGAAGGAAGAGGAAACTAAAGAGTTACATCCACCAAGTAAATCAGGAGTCTGATTATTGGCCCCAGACAATTATAGAAATCGTAATTGAGAACTTTGTAGGATTATCCGTGATATCAGAGGCACAAGATAGATAGTACAACAAAACCACCATATTCTATATCGGCCCTATGATAGAGCCAGTTAGAAGAGTCCCAGCCTCATAAAAAAAGTCAGTATGGAGAAACTACCAGATTGTGTATGCACCAGAGGTGCAAGTATTATAAGAGAGCTTCAAGTTGTGGATGTCAATTATACATATGTGGAAGGGAGGTCATGAAAGACATACAAGATATGATGTAAGGCATTAAGATAAGTAAGGTAAAGGTGGACAATGTACGAGATACTCAAATACAGAAGGTTGTGAGTAGTCCTTACGTCGGATAGAAGGCTAGAAGTGCAGGGATTCAATATCCGAGAATGATAGAGGCGTAGTCAGTGGCATATCTTCCAGCCTATGATTTCTATGTATCGAGACGTCTAGTTAAAAAAGTAAAGAATTTGAGACAATGTGATATCTCGCTTGATGTTCCAGAATAACATAAGGAAATCTATGGGGAAAGAAAGTTGAAGGAAGGTTGCACGTAGTATAAATGAATATGTGCAGGTCACAATCTAAGGTATGGTAAAGCAACAAGGTTTTAGGAAGACGGGAGTAAGGATAATAAAGGGAGAATGAGAAGGTGATGAGAATGGATAAGTCCTCAAGATTAAGCCCATGAAAATAAGATAGGTATTGGTTTTTCTAAGTTATAGAAAGCTTAGTATAGCCCGAATGAACTCAAAAGAGTCTAAGACTAGTAGCATTTAGAAGGGATGGAATGTTGCCCTGGTAGTAGAATAAACGTGTACTTGTGGTAGATGAAGGATGACGTTTGGGCCTTCGATTGAGTAATGATTTCATAAATTATACAAGATTAAAATACCCACGTAAGGTAAATTACATTGGGATGCTAAATACGATTATAGAAGTATAGTATCGTATCACCCCAAGTGGATCAGGAAAATCAATTCAAATGTTCCACAATTCAACGTGAGTCCTAGTGATTACGTAAGAGGTTTCAAGTTATCAGTGGTAGATTGTAGATCAATATTGAGGTAAATAAATAATGGATGGGCAAAAGTTACAAAGTATGATATGAGATTAGGATGTCATTCTTAAGATGAACAATAATAAGGAAGCATTAAAGGACATAGATTTATACATATGGGATAAGCAATGAAAGTAACCTGGAGTTTGGTAGCACACCTCAGTAAAGATAAATCGAAGTAAGAGTTATGGTACAGTATGACCTACCTAGATGTAGTAAAATCATGCAAATGGATAACCAGGTCTATATAAGGCATAGCAATATTCGTAAGTTCGACAAAATATCGAGCGAAGAACTTTAGTAATGGCTAAAAATTAGAGGAAAAAGGAAAAAAGAAGCGCATAGGCACACTTACAAGATTAGAGTCATACAAGCTGCATAATAGATGGAAACAACAGCTACGTGATTAGAAGGATTTCAACCACAAGTCGTGGTAAAAGAAAGAGGCTTGGGGGGGGGGGATGCCTTGACCTTTGAATTTTTTCGAGGAACACTTGCCTAAATGGCAAGGAGAGTACTAAGTATTCTTAAGAGCCATATGTTATGAAAATGATAAGTACATCAATCAACATTCGAGGACGAATGTTCCAAAGGGGGAAATGATGTTACACCTCATGTTTTTGTACTTAAAAGTACGCCATAAGTAAATTGATGAAAGTTTAGAAATGAGATGTTGAATTCCACATTTTCATACGTTAAAGTTTCGTCAAAAGATAATCAACGTAATCCCGAGATAAGATTATTTTTAGGTTATAAGTATTACACTATTTCAATCAAGTGATAAGTAAATTCGTGAAGATGAGAGGGTAAGCAAATCCAAGAAAATGAATTTCGTCGAAGTTTGGCAGTTTGGTAATAAAATACGATCCAAGCTATAATACCCTGTAATTATGGACTAGCGCCATACAAGGTACCAAATGACCATGATAGTAAGGTGTATAAAGTGTGTTAAGTGAATAGTATTTTGACTAACTTGAGATAATTCTTGATTATGTGAGTAATTGGTTAATTGATGGTTTAGTGGGAGATTAACCAAATTGATTAAAGGCCGTGGATAATTATTTAAGTGAGAATTGATTAATTATTCGGGGGGACAACAATCCACGTGGGATTATTAAGATATCCCACCAAATTGCCAACTAATCTTATAGTTAAGGAGGAGGTGGCATTATCCATGTGCACCTTATCTCATTTTTGGGTTGAAAGATTCTATTAAGGCTTCTATAAATTCACAAAGTGAAAGGCTTATGAGTTTTAGTACAACAGCATACGGATGGAGATTATGACAAAGTGGGATGTCTTAGTTCATTTATGGGTAAAGTTGAACAAGGTATGTATTACTAAGTTACTATAGCATTATTTGCTAAAGGAGCAACAACGTAATTTAACAATGGCAAGATGAACAATATGTCATTGAGGGCAAAAACGTTTTTCTAGGTAAGAAAAGATTAAGCTTTCTTTACTTGATTCTCCCGTTCGACCTTCTACAAGCTTGATGCTAATCCATTACTGTTGCGTTATTGTCGTCTCTCGTATATTAACGTGTGTTGGAAGGACTGTGTTTGTGGTTATTAAAGAAAGCCAATAAAGGTATATTAAGGCTATTCCTTCTTGCTTTTTGGCATGATCCAAATGATATAAATGAAAAGAGTAAACACACAGCTTTCATAAATAACTTTATTCATACAAGTACTAGGGGTGTCTATGTTCTTGATTTCCCCATGTGACATATTATTATATCTTTTGTTCATGGGTCTCAGAAAACACGTAAGATGATACTTTATGAAGTTAATCAAAGGATAATGGTCTTATGGCGTTCCGAGAGATTTTATTGACGTACTTCTCATGCATTGCATTCAGTTATATATGTACATTGACCCATGACCAGATGACGTTATATACGCATAAATATGTAAATGGGATATGGAAAAAGGTTACGACGTTATATACGCACCACCACCTGATCAGCTGGTATACGTTGATGACTTGCCCACAGTGGCCGAGATGATATGATGGGATGCCCTCAGAGGTGTGATGATGTTATGAACGCATATACCTATGAATGGTATGACATTTACATGCATATGCATGACATTGTAAATATTAATGATTTACAGAGTTGTCCAGACTTACATGTTGAGTATTTTACTCTATGTTTCTCTCATGTCTATTATTTATTGATTTTCATTCCTTACATACTCGGTACATTATTTGTACTGGAATTCCTTTTGCCTGGGGACACTATGTTTCTTGCCCGCGGGTCCCGATAGATAGGTCAAGAGTCCTCCAATTAGTCTAACAACGTAGTGAAAGATGTTGGTGCGCTCCATTTGCTTCGGAGTTGCTTGTTCGACCAGTATGATTTATATGTGTATTTCTCGGTCTGGCGGGACATTATGCCGACCTTTATGATAAATTTGTATTCTTAAAGACTTGTAGAAGTATGTCATGTATACGGATACTTATATGGCCTTGTCGGTCTATATTTTAAATATATAAAGGATCACATTGGCCTTATAGGCTCGTATGTCACATGTATGAGTTTCTATATTAGGTTGCATTTCTTTGTCGGATATTCCCTCATGTTTACTTTGGTTATCTCATGACGCCCTTTCTAGCGTAATTACATATGATGATGTTATAAGAAAGATACGTTACGTAGGTACCCGATTGAGTAAGGTATCAAGTGCTCGTCGTGACCCATCGGTTTGGGTTGTAACAGTTTTAAAGGATAAAAGGTGTGGAGAAATACCACATAATGACGGAATGGTGGGCTGGTCATATACCGTTATATTTTTGGGTAGTTTCACACTATTTTTGTTGTCATTTGATGTATGAAGTTATTAGGGTGTGTGGACTTTTTTGTGATAAATTATGATGGAGATAAGGTTATAAAATGATGAATACATATTATTATTATTTTGTTATTGGTGTTGTTGGTATATGGTATTGGAGGAGGGCCTTGTTATAGGGGATATGCTGCCTAAATTTACGTAAACGAGCTGCTAGTTTAAGTTGCGAACTTAACCTTTACTCATCACTGATTTTGAATCTCCTTATGTTGTGGTAGATTGAGTTGAGTTGTTTGAAGAATTGCTTGGAATGTATTAAGGACTCAACGAGATTAAGGTATGTTAAGGCTAAACCCTTCCTTCATTTTGGCATGATCCATTAACTACATGTGTTTGATAACGAAACATAAAGAGAAGTTCATATTCCTGAATTTATGTACTGTTTTCCAGTCTCATAAGTTACAGCATTCTCCCTTATCAAGACTTCAAATTTAGTTTAGTTTTGTCTTCTTTCAGCCAAGAGAGCAGAGAGTCTATATATATACAGTATTACATTATCTTCACTACCATTGAGCTATAATCGATCGGCAGGCCCCTATTGGTAAACCTCTGATCAGATGGTCAATTATATACCGAGCCTATTGTGGCTAAGCACCCATGAGCGATCCCAAAATGGCCGAGATAGAGAGCCTAGTATGGTCGAGCGCCTTTGAGCGAGCCTACTATGATAGAGCAGTTACACATATCGAGCCTTATAAGGCTAGACAACTATCTTGCTTACTATATTGATAGAGTTGAGTCAGTATTAGCAGGTCTTGATTGACAGTTGGATAGAACCTCCCAGTAGAGAGAGTCAAACATCAGCTTAGTTGGTAAGCTCCACTTTCTCGGAGTTACCGTGTCTTGTAGTGCCTTGTTTATAGATGTTGTTGTGCACCACATTATATAAACAGTAAGCTGCAAGGCATTTAAGAGTATGTTATCCTTCTTTCAAATCCACATCGTGCTATAGATTTGAGTCATAAGAGTTCGAGCCAATACTTATGTTTGCTAATTATAGAGATACTTGCACCCTGAAAGATTATAGCTAGCCATAGGGCTACTATAGCAACAGGTTAGGGCACTAGTAGAGAGAGAATTCATGACAATGTGGATCAGTTTGAAGCCCTTTCAAATCATGCATACCGGATGTGCAAATTTCCAGTATCTACCTCGTGAATAGCAAGCCATTATCATAAGGTAAAATTTTATGTTTCAACATGTAATTGAAGCAAGGTGAAGGAGGGTACGAAGTACCCTGTTAGTGAAGATTGTCAGTATTTACAATTTAGGTAGAGAAATACAAGTACTCTGAGTTTACATTCAACAATAACAGAGGTATGTACAGTTGGCCAAACCCATCTCAGTTATTCCTTGGAAAAGCTAACAGATATAGTTTAAGAGAAGGATAGGATATCAGGATCCAACTAGGGGTAAAGTAACCCAAAATGGTGAAAAGATTGTTAACATTAAATGACATTTCTGAAGGATACTTCAAACATGGTAATAGTTCTCCTTTGTGAGACATCCAGATGGTGCACTCTAGAATGTATAGTTAGATATGAATACTAGAAGGTTCAGAAAAATTGAGAAATAAGCACCAACATCGTAGAAGGGTAAATATTTACCTTTGTATGGCTCACGTCCCTAGTAAAGATAGAATAATAGGCGACCCAAAGAGCCAGTGGATATAGCAAGGGAAGCTAAAAGCGAAAGAATGTATTTTTGTTTAGAATAAGGTAACAAACAGAGATATTAGGAGGAGAATAAGAAGAAATAAATAAAGTATTATGAGTAAGATGTGATAAATGAGTGATAACAGTAAATCAAAATATGATATGATGAGAGAGTCTATAGTCAAGTGAAGGAAAAGACAAGAGGTGACAGGCCTTGAGACAATAAAAGAGTATTGGCCAAAAGTCATATACCCATTTTGAGAAATGAGTTGGTAAGTCCAACGTGATTACCACAACAAAAATTTAGACCCCCCGAGTAAGAGAAATCAGCATGGGCTAGTGAACAAGATAAAATGAATATCAATTAGGGCTGAACGATGCGATAATAGTCGACATAAAGAGAATTTCAAAGACGCGCATTCCAACAATAATAAAATGGGTAACATAAGAATAACCTTTAAAGGTCATTGAGGAAGACACTCCGCCAAAGCAAAATCTTTGAGCAAAGTTAAGCCTAAGGGACTAAGTATGCTCGTTACACCAGGTGTCACCCAAATACATAAGGAACTCGGTTATACCTGGTAAAGAAGGGTTACGGCAAGGTGAGTAAGAGTCAGTAAAGAAGTGAAAAGATGCCAAAGATGAAGAGCTAAACCATATATAGGTAAATCTTCATAGCATTAAATGTTAGTACTCCCCTAAAGGGAGAAAGACAGTGTGATATGGTAATAAGTTGGAGTTATATAGTTCAAGTAACTATGGAATAGTAAAGAAAGAGTACGCTAAAAGGCAAAAGGAATGATGTTGCATTTATTCTGATCGTATAGATATGTTACGACTCCAGAACATTATTCAAGCACGATATTGGCAGAGGCAGTAAGGGTAGGGCAAGACGGTGTGATGTGGTAGTAAATCGAAGTTATGTAGTTCAAGAAACTATGAAATAGTAAAGAAATAATGTGGTACAAAGGCAAAAGGAATAAGATTGCATTTATTCAGATCCTATAGATATGTTACGACTCCAGAACATTATTCAAGCACGATGTCGAGAGAGGTAGTAAGGGTTCCCATACCAGATGTTATTGATAAATAAGTGCGAATGAACGTTTAATACATTAGGAGCTAGTGCAAAAGGTAAGTTTAGGCAAAAGACATAACCCAAGAGAGGTTATGCAGAATATAAATATGAGCATGGGCTGACGAGTAATTAGTAGTTGATTTAGGAAGAATTTAGTTATGGCTAGACAAGAGTCTCAGATAAATTAGTAGATCATGCAAGATAAACCTAGTGAAACCCAACATAGAAAATTCAGTCTCATAGATACAACATCGTAATCCTTGAGAAATATTCAGTTAGGAGTTGGGTCAGTAGAAGGTACCGTATAAGTGTTATGGGAATAAAAGAGAGTGCTACTAGGGAGACAATTAAAATTTGTGTTTAGAAGTAACCCGACGAGAACAAGGGTATGGAGGTATTTAACTAAGGATATTTATAGGTGAGTAAGAACATCAAAATTCCGTCAGGTATATGATGGGATAAGCTCACAGCTTTCCAAGAATCAGAGAGTCTTCTCTAAATACTACAATGAAAGACTAGCTGAGGAAATAAGGAAAAAGGCTTCAAACTAAGCATTGACCTAAATAAATAATGGTCTTGTAACAACAGTCTCACTATAACATCGTATGCACTCTATAAGAAAGTGGTACCTATTGTGACTAAGCAGCGGGAAGTAAATTCAAAGTAATATTCGAGATCATATGAGTTGCACAAAATTCCAATATATTAGAGCACTAATATAAGCCAAGTATTGATGCAACAAGTGGCAGAACGACCAAGAAAGGTAATTGCTTTCTTTAACAAAATCTGAGAAGTCACAAAAGGAATTATTCGATCTATGACCTAGAGTTAGTTACGTTATGAACACGCTTAAGATTTCGGAGTATTATCCATGAATCATATATGTTGACAATGATACAACTATAGGATACTCTAGTATAAGTTGCAAGAAAGGGTTGAGCAACATCGCAGATAAAAACTTGAATTGCTAGAAGGTTATATTATGGATGTTCCATAGCGTCCACGAGGGACTAAAGTAATAACTAATACCCTAAGTCATAGATCATAAGATAGCGTAAGCCTATTTAAAGGCTGAGATAGAGGAGGAAATTAAAGATTTACATCAGCTAATTGAATTAGGAGTCTGATTATTAGACCCCTATGAGTATATAAATTGTGATTCAAAACATTGTAGAATCACTCTAAATATCATAGGTATAAAAGAGATAGTACAACGGCCATATTCTATAATAGATCTATTAAATCTAGTTAGAAGAGTACCTATGAAGCTCCCGGCGGATTGTGTATGCACATGAGGTGCAAATATTATAGTAGAACTTTAAGGTGTGGATGTGAATTCCACCTATGTGCAAGGGAGGTTATAAAAGAGATAGAAGATGCGATGCAAGATTTAAAGTTATGTAAGTCACAGGTGATGAAGGTAAGAGATGTGAAAGTACAAAAGGTTATGAATAATCTATATATCACATAGACGGATGAAATTGTCGGAATTTTGTATCAAGAAATGATAATGGTGTCGCCAGTGGAATATCTTCCAGCCTATGGTTTCCAAGTACAAAGAGGTCTAGTTAAGAGAGTAACAAATAGGTAGAGACGATATGATGCCTCGCTTGAGGTTCCGGAATAACATAAGAAAATTTATGGTGCTAGCAAGTTAAAGGAAGGTTGTAAGTAGTATAAATAGATTTATGTAGGTCGCGAGCTAAAGTATGGTAGAGCGATAAGGTTTTAGGTAGATAGGAGTAAGGATAAGAGAAGGTGAGTGACAAGGTGATGAGAATAGGTAAGTCCTCAGGATTAAACCCATCACAACAAAAGAGCTGATGGTTTCCATACGTTATAAAAAGCTCAGTATGTCCTGAGTGAAATTAGAGGAGTTTAAGACTAGGAGAATTTAGAAGAGATGGAATGATTCCCTAGTAGAATAAATGTGTAATTGTGATAGTTAAGAGGATGACATTGAGGCCTTCGATTGAGTAATGATTTAGAGAAAAATGGATTTCATGAATTGCACAGGATTAGAATACCCCCATAAGATGAACTACGTTGGGATGCGATGAAATACCATTAATGAAGTATTTTATCATCCTAGGTGGATCAGACAAATAACTTCAAATGTTCCTCGATGAGACGTGAACCCTAAGGACAATGTATTATGTTAGAGGTTTCAAGTTATCGGTGATAGATTATAGATCAATGTTTAGGTGAATCAACAATAGATGGATGAATGTTCCAAAGTATGAGATGATATTAGGCTGTCATTCTTAAGATGAACAGTAATGAGGAAGAACTAAAGGACTTAGATTTATACATATAGCATATGCAACTAGAGAGTAACTTGGAGTTGGGCAGCAAACCCCAGTAATAATAAACTGGAGTAAGTGTTGTGGTATAGTAGAAGCTACCTAGATATAGTAAAGCCATAAGCATAGCTAACAGAGGCTATGAAATAAGATATAGCAATAGTCGTAAGTTTGACAGTAATCGAGCGAAAAACTTTAATACACCTATAAATGTCAAAACTTTATGGAACAATTATTTATTTAATTTATTAAATTTAATAAAGTACTATTTTAAATAGATCATATATTACATGTGTGTCCTTTTAGTTATGTAGTAGATAATTTAGTGTATGGATTCTTAGCTCATACACAGAAGATTAAATTGTCGGATCTCATAATTAATATATAATGTTCATAATCGAAGATATTATTAGGCAAAATATCTTGATAATTGAAGTACAAAATTATAGTATAATTTGTCTTGATTATGGGAATGGTTTTACTCTGGCTTCTTGTGCTAGTATATTAGTGTGTATTAAACGGACCAAGTAGAAAAAATATATTTTTGTACTGAATATACATAAAATGTTTTTTTTCTAATTCATTAAATGAGCTTATATTCCTAATTTTGATATAATTATCATGACCAATGTGATTTGTTTATTGTTTTGATTTATCAAAAGGCACAACTCTTTCAGAGTTAGTGTATGCCTAATAGATTGGACAATAACGAATAACATCTATAAAATAATAATTAGTTAATAGAATACATGACTCGATTTTGAGTTAGATGATACACCTTTATGTAAGCTGAATCTACGTGTTTGCTAGAGGGAATTCACGCTCACAAAAGAGGAAAAATTGAGAAGTGGACTTTTGTTCTACGTGAACGCGAGGTGGTGGTCGCGTTAGTGAAGAACAACGTATCTGGGCAGATTTAAAGTTAAAAAAAAATAAGGGTTTGAGTTCATAACACAAAATTTGATTGAGAGCTCAGTAGAAGGCGAAATTTGGAGAGATTTTCAGAGGAAATTTGTGGGTAATGATTCCTAACTCCTTTATGATTATATACCACTAATATATGCTTGAAGTCATCATTTAATTTCAGGTTTGGGGTGAAAATTGGAAAAATTAAGAAAAGTTCTTAGGCCGAATTTTGGGGTTTTGACCGAGATTTTGGTATCAAATTTAAGTAAATTTGGTATGGTTAGACTCGTGAGTGAGGGCGTTCATAAATTGTGACTTTTACCCGATTCCGAGACGTGGGTCCAAAGAGGCTTTTTGGGTGTTTTTCCTATTTTCTTGCCTTAGCATTTATTTCATTAGCTATATTAGTTACTTGTAGCTATATTTACGTTATGTATTGATTTGGCTAGATTTGGGCCATTCGGAGCCGGATATTCGTGGAAAGAGCATTGTTTCGGATTGAATTGAGCTTTGTTCAAGGTAAGTGGCTTACCTAACCTTATGTGGGGGAACTCCCCTTAGGATTTGATACTGTTTGATATATGAGCACCATGTACGTGAGGTAACGAGTATGTACATATGCTATTTGTTGTAAAACTCCATTTTTCTCACTAAGTCATAACCCGTTTTCTCCTTTTTTGAACTAAAATAGCATATGTAACTACCTTGTTTAGATTAGAAAAGCATGCCTAAGTGTTTTAAATGCCTGTCACACCTCTTTTTTACACGGCGCTTTAACATACTCCGGCAAAAGGGAATATTTATATAAGCGTAAAAAGAG